>CALNXI010001156.1:40696-77152 GCA_942486025.1 Porites evermanni | reverse complement strand
AAATATACCACATACCGTGTAACAAAGGTACCCCCCACCACCCCATTGTGTTGTGTAACCTTGGTCCAAACAAGAGGGCTCTATAACTCTGCATTCCTCTCCAAATGGACACTTTTGCGTTTCCAAGGATGCCTGCTTTTAATAATGGGAGTTTAGACAAGAACACTCAAAGCCTTAATCATCACACTCGCTCTCTTACAACTAGGTAACATATACCCCTTAGTATCTCTAAAAACAATATCGTGTATTTTCAAAGGCCAATAAAATAAATATTGTAGAGGTTTTTAGAGAGCTTCATAGCTAGAGAAAAAGCTTTGTCTCATTTGTCAGTTATCCCACCCAATAAGATAAACTAAGTATTGAACAACAATATTTTAGATTTCTATTTTTTTTTCTTTAGCCACAGAGGCTATTTCCTATGTATAATAAGTTTCCATTTGAACTGAGACAATTATTGACCCTGAACAAGACTCGCTGTAGTGCTAATTTGTAAATAAATAACGATTTAATCATGAAAATGGCTATAAATAAGACTACAGGGGAAAATGTGACTAGACAGTACACTGCATGCAAACAGCCTGGCTGCAATGTATGCATATCAATCTACATAAATTATAGCATAAAAACAAAAATAAAAAACACTACCATTGCCAGAAGCTGCTTTTGCTCAAAGTTTAAAACTTCAGCAGGTTTGTAGACAGCAGTTTCTCACTTTTATTAGTCCAACGAAGAAAACGAGTAAGACACAAAAATGACCACTCAATCATGCACTTGCATTCCCCTCATTTAATTTAAAGAAGAAGAGAGACTGCTCACAGTCTAACAGATTTGGCTTGTGGTTGTCCTGTTTTGCAGCCTATTAAGACAAAAAAATGACTTAAGATTAATGAAGGACGGTTGGCTTTAAGATCTTCACGGTAAAATACATACTTTTACACTTAAAGTTATAGATATTTCGTCTACTGTACATCATATTAGCAAACAGGTATTTTCATTATATACAATCTATTCATTGACTGAATTCTTATTTTAAAAAATCGTGCAAAGATTTGCTGAAAAAATTAGTCTGGCCAAGGTAAATTTGCTAAAATTTGATTAAAATTTGTAAAAACTATGATCAGACTTGTTTGACGCTTGGCTATCTATAATCCTTGATTAACCACAGAAAAGAACACATGAGTTGTCACGACAACTGATCTTAATGATCCTTTGATCAACTCAGCCAGAATAACTAAAAATAGCTTAACCTGTTTTTGTAAAATAATAATAAAATATTGCATTGTTTGATGAAAATAAAATTGCTGAGTTGGGTGACTTGACAGGAATTGAAAGGGCAATTACATTCACTTATACATAATTTAAAACAATTCATTGAAAGTTAGAAGGGTGACACGTGAAAAAAAACACGTGACATAACCTTTCACTCCGCACATTTAAAAAGTGTCAACCGGCAAAGGTTTTTTTTTTTTAAAAGAAACGTAATTTCTGGAACAAGTATCTTTGGCTTAATCACCCTGTAGTGGTAATGTGGCAATGGGCGTCTAACAATGGAGGGTAGGCTGTCGGGGGGGTTTGCTTTAGGTTTCTTCTTCTTCTTTTTCCTTGGTGTAACAGCATCAACAGTATCCTGTACAACACTAGCATTTTCTCTGTATTTTAATTTTAGCCCCTGAAGAAGGTTTGCTTTCAAACCGAAATATTTGGCAATTTGTTTAAATATATATTTTTATTTTTTTCTTTTGTTTACTTCTTCATCGCCTTGCGGTGAGGATCAGTTTGCGGTTTCATATTTTTCGTAGTCTCGACAGTCCATCACCTAAACCACTACGCCATTGAGGATTACCTGGCGAAGTAACTGGTATATTGCAACAGTGATAACAAGGGTTTGGGTGGGGTGCTCAGTGAAGAATTTTCTGTTTTTAAAAGCCCCAAGAGACGCAGCACCTGACAAAGCAGAAAATCACTGTGACGTAACTGCAGTAAAGAAGCGAATATCGAATCCTTTTAAGAGATAGGGATTCAACAACATGAGGCATCATTAAATAAACATGTTTTGAAGAGCTTAATTTAACCTTTTTTTGTGGAACAAAATGAAGAGAAGGGCTCAATTAATCCACCTGGTCGGTTGCAAAATATAAATTCTCTCGTTTTTGGACAATGGTCTGATAATCTCCAATTGACAGAACTGTGATATTCTAAGTTGAGGGCGTTTTTAATAAAACATTTATTCCACTCGCGTTTGTTAATAGACCATGTCACAGTTTTCGACGCCATCTTGAGGAGCAGGCAAACGAATGAGAAATTACAGTGTTTGTATGAGAATCTAATGTCGAATAATTTCCATAAAACGGCTGTTCTGAACAAAATATCAATTGTAAACGAAAGCAACAAAGCAAAGGATTGTCCTAAAAAATTTTAGGGGCGTACCCGTGCTTGAATTTCTCCAGAGGCTTGCTTTAGATTTTCTATATCTTTGTTCCCTCAAATTTTTTCAGGAGAATCCTTATTAGGAGTGAAGCTTTAGTTTACAAATCGTATTTTTTTCCGAACAGCCGTTCTACGGAAATTATTCGACATTAGATTCTCATACAATCACTGTAATTTCTCACGCGTTTGCCTACTCGTCAAGATGGCGTCGAAAACCTTGACAAGGTCTATTCGGCGGAGCGTGAATTAAAGGATCCGCGCTGCTCAGGAATGTTCCAAAGTTGCATTCGGATGTTCAGAATTGAATTTGCTTCAGCTTTTTCTACTACCAGGAATGTAGCATGCATGTACGCACATATGCCTATGCATACAGCAGAGCTGAAATCTGGAAGAAATATGTGCTTGCTTATTTCGAGCAAACTCGAACCCCATTAACCAGCTTCATCCATTCCTTCCGGTTTCCCATGATGCTCTTCAGTTCAGCAATGCTCAAACCAGTATCATTTCGCAGCTGGTCTACATATGCTGTTGCTGGTCTTCCTCTCTTTCTTGCGCCATGGTTTGGTTCCCAGAGTAGTAGATCACTTATCACCTCATCCTTTTTTCTCCAACAGTGTCCTTTAAACCGCAGCCTCCTGATCATCAGTGTATCTGTAATCTTAGGAAGGTTGGCGTACAGTTCTTTGTTGGTTTTATGTCCCTTCCAGGAAACTCCAAGAGCTGCTCTGAGCATTCTTGTGTACGTACCATCTAGTCTATTCCTCATCTTTCCAGTCATCGTCCAGCATTCAGCACCATAAAGCAGTACACTTTCAACTGTGGCCCGAAATACAGGAAAAAATAACAGATTCCCATTTTTGGTAGTCTCCTTCGCAGCCGTTATTAGGGTCGTCACTCGTCACGCAACGCTACTCCCCACTAGTGGGGAGGAGCGTTGCGTGACGAGTGACGACCCTAATAACGGCTGCGAAGGAGACTACATTTTTGGATATTTTAGGGTATTCAAAGAATACCCACAAAAATCCCAAATTTGGAAGAGTGAGACAAGTCCCAATCAGGGAACTTGGTTGGGAATTCCCTGGTTGGGACTTGTCTCACTTTGCCAAATTTGGGATTTTTATGGGTATTCTTTAAATACCCTAAAATATCCAAAAATTGGAATCCGTTATTTTTTCCCTTCAAAGAAACCTACTTGAAGATAATTTTTTAGGTTTGATATCCACACTTTCATCATTTTGTTGAGTGCACTCCAAGCTCGTCCGATTCTTATATTCATGTCCTTTTCACTGGATTGTATCCACGAACCAAGATATTTGAAGTTATCTACTTGCTTCAGTTTGTTCCCTCGCAGTGTGACAAGATCTCCTACAGGTTGATTGTACAGCATGTATTCCGTTTTCTGGTAGTTAACATGCAGACCCACGTTTTCATAGCAACCTGCAGTCTTAATAAGAGAAGTTGTGCCTCTTCAAGATAGTCAGAACTTAGGGCAAGATCATCCGCGAAATCAGTGTCGGTGATGTATGTTGCTACTCGATGGGAGCCTGCCGTGTTGTAAGCGTGAACCCAGAGTGTGTTTCTCTAGTAGCTTCTCTAAGGGCATAATCCAGGGCTATGATAAAAAGGAAAGCAAGTGTGTCTCCTTGCAGAACTCCCGCAAGAATTTCAAAGAATTCCGTATCACCATCAGGAGTTATCACATGTGCTTCGGTGTCCTTGTCGAGTCTGCTGATGGCATCCACTATCTTTGTTGGAATTCCAAATGCCTTCAAGATCTCCATCAATTTTCCACAATGTATCGAACTGGCAGCTATTGTAATGGAGGACTTCATTCACTCTTTACAAGCCGCAGTGGTTTAAGATCTGTTTTCTGGACTTTATTATCGGAAATGCTGCGGTAACGACGTGGCTGCATTTGCGAAGTTGTCGCATGTAACTTATGTACCTAGAGCGACCGATGGAAATATGTCAGTGGTGGAGAAAGGTTTCTTTGCCGTAGCCACATATTGGCGTTAATATTTGTCGATTCGTGAAGTCAGCTGGTTTGACGAAGGTTATGGCATCGATATCACCGAATAATTTGAGCAAATGTTGGAAAAAACCAGCCCGAAACTCTGAAACCTTTCATCATCGTTGGCAGCTTGTTTACAACCTACAGCGGCCGATTTTGTACCATATCTTGATCAGAGATCTCTTTTTGGAACAATTTCTTTCATTAAGGAATTTAATTTTGACATAATATAAATCAAGAATGCTAAAACTATCCGTTTTGTTGCTGGTTGGCAAATGGTTAAGTTTTCCTAGAGACTTTCTACACCAGAAATTCACGCAGTTGTTGTCTTTCTCTGCGATTTGGCATCGTCGTGAAATGTAAAATGTTTTCCAGCTTTGTACTTTATAACTTCTAAAGCTATGGCAGTAGCGAATTGTGACGCTCAGTAATAAAATGTGGAAACCAACGCTTTAATATTAAGAAGGGCTGGGTAAGTAACTTGTTCTGTTTTTTAGCCTTTCTAAAATCGTTGTTTGCAGATCAATAGCCGGTTTTGTTTATGGCTCGTGGTCCGGATGCCTTTTCCTATGGGTTTACCGGTATAATAAACCATAGGTTTTTGACCAATCAGATCACGCGTACTATCTCAGTTATTTTATAATATAGTATATGTAATTCTCGCATAACTTTGTTTACTTGTCGTTTTTCAACATGCACATGTACAGGTGAGCGTAGCTTCAGCGGTATGAAGAGACTGCAAACTCCTAATTTACGAAGGACCATGACACGTGAGATTGACTGAGCTCTCTTGCAATTCTGCACATACGCAAGCACAAGGACGTAATTGATATTGATGGCATTATAACAGAGTTTGCCCGTCTGAAGGGTACACATCTCGCCCTTTGCGTGTAACTTCCTTGATGGCGTCACTGTTTTACCCTTTTTTGCCGTAAACAGTCTGTACCTTACCCATAACACTAGAGATATATGGGTAAAATAAACAACTAATTACTGTATTTTCCTTCGTCTTTATTTTCTGAAAATGTCCTGCAGAAAACGTAAGAGATGGCATTTCCGAGACCCCAAATTTAAAAATTTCCAGACCCCCCAGGTTTGGGGCGCCTTCGGCGCACTAACGTTTCTTCCCCTGCGTGCACCTTCAAAGTCTCACGCTACGCTGCCAACTACCGGTATCTTATAGCTTATGAAATCAATGCCCAAGGATGGACGAAGAAACTCGGTCTAGAAGGGGTTGGAGTGGGGAACGGGGAGGGGGCACGTGCATTTTAAAAATTGTTGTTGCCAAAGGGGGTTACAATTTTCATTTGTAATTATTTTGTTGGGGGATAAAGTTTTGATACAACACACTTTTCTGAAAGCCCCCGCCACCCCCCACCCCCCAGCCCCCCCCCGCCAATAAACGATCGGTCCCTAACTTCTTCACCGGAAGTCTGCTAGGTGCATGACCGCGTTAATAAATTGCGCACGACGAGATCTCAGCTCCACTTCCTTTATTTCCTCTACCTGTCTACAACAACACTTTCCTTATGTACAGTTAACTCTGCACCTTCTCTAGCCACTAGCATCATTCAGTACACTCCTTTACAAAACTTGCTGAAAATGCACAATCTCCACGTGGAAGATAATTCAAATACAACATCGCAGCAACAAGCTTTAATAGATTATTACGTGAAAAGCAATGACACGCAATACAAAAACAAGTATGAGAACACCTACTCGTACCCATCCTCTCTCGATTGGAAACTGGGCAATACTTTCGTGACGTCTTGAGGAATCGCGTGATGTCTTTAGCCGGCCACTGAAAGAAAAAACATAAGTCGTATCGTTGTCCACAAGTGTCACTGCGCAGAGCGATCATGGCTGTTCAAACTAACTGGCAAATAACAAGATCCACCGTCAGAGAGAGAACCAAATTTATGTTCAATAATGAACACTTGAGCGATGTGAAGTTCGTCGTTCGAGGCAACGACGGCGAAAGTGAAAGAAATCGATCGATCACTGCTCACAAGTTTGTGCTTTCCATTGGTAGTCCTGTGTTTGAAGCCATGTTTTACGGTGAGCTAGCGGAGACTAAAGACACTATTCAACTGCCTGACTGTGATTACGAGAGTTTGTTGGAGTTGTTTCGTTACCTGTACAGCGATGAAGTAAACTTAAGCGGAAGTAGTGTACTGGGAGTACTCTATTTGGCCAAGAAGTACATGGTTCCTTCCCTTACTGAAAAATGCAAGGATTATCTGCAAGATAAATTGGATCCTTCGAACGTTTTCACCATCTTGCCAACTGCCCTGAAATATGAAGAGAAGAACCTGGTTGATCGATGTTGGAAAGTAATCGAAAGTCAGACTGAACAGGCTTTGAAATCAGATGGATTTGAGATGATCGAGAAGACCTTGCTTGAAGCTTTGGTCCAACGAGAAACGCTGGAGATCAGAGAAGTGGAGCTGTTTAAAGGTTGTGATCGGTGGGCAATTAAGCAATGCAGAAAGCAGGGCTTAGCAACTGATGGTGAACTAAAAAGAAGAGTTCTTGGCGAGGAAATTATTAAAGCAATACGCTATGGAGTGATGAAGCAAGAGGAGTTTGCTGGTGTCGTTCTTGATGCAAAAATTCTTACTCCGGATGAAATTGTCACTTTTTTTAAGTTTTTTAGTTCACAAGAGATCTCTCTGCCTTTAGGGTTCTCGGAGACTCGAAGACGCTCATGGCTTCACCGTTGTGGAAGGTTTACCCTGATGCAAAGAAGTTCTTGGGATTGTAACGGATTAAGTAGGGATGTTATTGAATTTAAAGCGGTTATTTGGCAGTGAGAGCAACTTATACATCTTAGATGCATTAGAGTTATACCAAGGCAGCCCATATTCAGTGTTTGAATCACCGGTACGTTTGGTGAAATTGGAACGTTCAACATATCCTTCAAAGCTATTAGAATCATGCCAAAATTTTAGCTATCATGGATTAGAAGTTCTGTTTAACTCTAATCCTTCCTTGAAACAGAACACTCTATACCATATTAGCGTCTTAATTTCTGGAGCGAAATCTGGAAAGGGATGCAAAGGCTTAAAAAGTGTAAAAATAGCTGGCGTGACATTTACATTTTTAACTCCACCCACCCCCACTAGGTATGCCCTTGGGGACAGAAATAGTGTGGAGCAAGGCCAGTTTGCTGAATTCTTGTTTTCTCTTCCCAACTGAGAGAGTCTTTTATTTGGACCAACC
The DNA here is from genome assembly GCA_942486025.1 of Porites evermanni. Taxonomy (NCBI): domain Eukaryota; kingdom Metazoa; phylum Cnidaria; class Anthozoa; order Scleractinia; family Poritidae; genus Porites; species Porites evermanni. The sequence continues at coordinate 69,492 of CALNXI010001156.1, read as the reverse complement.
CATACACCATTATACCACATACTGTGTAACCATAACCTGGGTTACAGCTGGCCCCTGCATCATCTAGACTACTGGGCCAAGTTGTTTAAAGATGGGTTGAGATAACCCACGGTTAGTGCGTGATTTGAATTCAGATTTGAAAGCTTAAAAGGCTTTTCAGTTTTAGTTCTTTTTGTCTACAAGTTGCTGATTGGAAGCTCTAAAAATAGCACAGAAAATTATTCAAGAAAATGCTTTTGAACACAAGAAAAAGAAACCCAGGTTATTTAACCCTGGGTTAAGCGCTAATCAGCCTTCGAACAACTGAGCCCTGGTGTACATGTATATACAGTGGTTTAGAGAGAGATCTAACCCTGCGTAAGGATACCTGCTTTTAATACTGGGAGGTTAGACAAGGATATGTGGTCAACTTTTTCAGCCACAATATCGAAACAAGTGGGTGAGAATTACTAGTAAAACAAGACGGACGATTTTCCATTATTGTATGCCCGCAAACTGTTTAGACCTGTGTGTGCTCAACTTGTAAGCAAAGCTAAATAGAGATTAGACTAGGTTTTAAAGCTGCTAGAATTCCAAGGAGAAAAACGAGCTTCTATAATTTAAGTTGGAAGTGCAGTAACCTTGGATAACTTTTATAGATCTTTTTGCTAGAGTTATCAGAATTAAATGCTAGTTTCTTGTTCAACTTATGGATGGGCATGGTTTTTTTTTGTGGGCAATACTTTGATTTAGTTGTCCTAGTACAAGAAAGGATATTGGGGGAATGCGGGACCCATCACCAACTTGGCAAATTAAGTACAGCATTTAACATAACAAGATTACTTGTTATTCTAGCTAACTTTGAAACTTTGGTTAAACCCCGTGTAACTATTCAAATGAACCACTTTGCATGGTAGAACTTTTGCGTAGTACGTACCACTCATTTCTCAGGATTTTACAAAAACATGTTGTTGTTGTTGCTGTTGTTAACATTTAGAGCAAGGAGCCCGAAAGTGTGACCACTTTTGATTTATTCACATTCTTTTGTACAGATTTAATCCAATCAGGAGCCAGCTGGAAACGGTCCTCGACTTCTGATTGGATAATGTCTACATGAAAGAATACTTTTGAGCTCCTTGCTGTAAGTGAAAGGGTTAATATAGACCTTATTGTCACACAGATAAATTGAGTGTGATCTAAGAATACATTTGCTTTCAAAAACCTCTCTCAGCCTCAAGCGGTAAGGACCCGCAGACCAACAATAAGGAAAGTGTGAAGATGTGTTTTCACTGTAATGTCACAAAGCTCTCAAAACAAGATGTTTGATTGACTATACAGAACCCAAAAAATTCCCCTTACTCTAAAACAATATCAGGTGTGTTTCCAAAGGACAATAATATGGAATGTAGAGGTTTCTTAGAGAGCTATGTGGCTACAGACAATAGAGACAAAGCTTCACCTAATTTGTAAGCTATCTCACAAAATGAGATTTTTTATAACCAAATATTGAAAGACAATATTTTATTCTTTCTATTTTTTACTTAAGCCTCAGAGGTTTTTTCCTATGTACTATCCTGTTTTTTGGAACTGAGACATAAATTGACCTTGAACATAGACTGCAGTGCTAATTTGTAAATAAATAAGCATTTTAATGACCAAAATTGCTATAAATAACAGTGCAGGTGACAATGTGACTAGAAAGTACACTGCTTGCAAACAGCTTGGCTGTAATGTATGAATATCAATCTAGATAAATTACAGCATAAAAATAAGCAGCTGCTTTTGCTTAAAGTTTAAAACTTCAGCGGGTCTGTCAACTATGAGCATTCTCTCTTTTTTCTTACTGCACCGAGCGAACCGCCGAGAAATGAAAATGACAACTCTTGCACGGGCATGCATTCCCCTCACTAAATCTGAGAAGAAGAGAGACTGCTCTAGGTTTAGCAGGTTTGGATTGTAGCTGTACCATTTTTTCACTTATTGATGATTAACATTAATATCATCAAGACAAAAACTGATTTGAAATCAATGGAAGTTGATTGGCTTTAAGATCTTCATGTTAAAATACATAATTTATACTTAAAGCTATAAATATTTCATCTACTGTACATCATAATTAGGAAACAGGTATGTTCATATATACAATTTACACTTTGACTGAATTCATATTTTAAAAAATAGTGATAAGATTTGCTTAAAATATTAGCAAGGCCAAAGTAGATTCTCGCTCCGCTAAAATTTCATTAAAATTTTTACGACCATGACAGACTTGTTAGAAGCTTGGACTGTTACCTGTAATCCTTGATTAACTACAGAAGAGAATGCATGAGCTGTTATGGCAACTGACCTTAATTATCCTTTAAACAACCCAGCCAAAATCACTAAAAAATAGCTTAACTAATTATTGTAAAATAATAATAAATTATTGCAATTCAATTGGTTTGATGCAAATATTGCTGTGTCACATGATTAGAAAGGAATTGAAAGGGTCTAACAATATTATTATGTTCATTTATACATCTTAAAAAATTTCATTGTGAAAAGGGTGACAAGTGAAAAACAAAAATGTGATAAACTTTCACTTTGGATGTTAAGAAAGTGTAAACTGGCTAAGGTATAATTCTTAAAAAATAATGTAAACTCTGGATCAAGTCTGATTGGCCTAATCATCTTGGGGCGGTAATTGTGGCAATGGGCGTCTAACAATGGGAGGTAGGCTGTCGGGGGAGTTTGCTTTAGGTTTCTTCTTCTTCTTTTTCCTGGGTGTAACAGCATCAACAGTATCCTGTCCAGTACTAGCATTTTCTCTGTTGACTGCAGTAAGTTCATAATCTCCACTGTTCAATGTCTTTGTATTTGCATCTTCACTCACCTTGGTCTTTTTCTTTTTCTTTCCCTGAGAACTGGGAACAAGTTCTTCTACTTGGTCATTAAAAGTTACCATGGGAACCCTCCTAGGTCCCGGATTAAAAGATAACAATTCACTCTGATGTTGATTGCTTGAACTTGTCTCTTGAAGCTGTGATGTGATTACGCCAGCTGGCTGTTTAACCTCTACTCGAGGGGAAGTAGGTTGGGGTGTAATTTCTTTAAGGCTCTCCTCTGAAGATGATGCACATTCTGTAATTCCTTGGGGTGAGTAATGAGCCGTATCAGGGCTTGTGATAACTGAATAATCCTGTTGCTGTAGGGTATCTTCTTCTACACTGGATCTGTTCTGCTTGGCAGCGGCCTGATGTAAAAGTAGAGTAAAGACATAAGACATAAGATGACTGGAGTGGTAGGGTTCTACAAGACACCCCCCATCAAAAGTTGGTCCAAAAACCTAAGATAAGCATGGAATACAGACAAACTGCAATGACACACTATTCTTATTGTGCTGGCATGTCTGCATAATATTCCAGGAAATCAGTGTCCCATCAAGTCAATCGATCTGTAAACATGTCAATCTGCTAGCTTAATAGATGTTTCAGCGTAGCAGCCTTTATGACTATCAGCTTGTTAAACAATTAGCCCTGTCACTTGGGGCATTCTTGGAAAAGAAAGGGTTAAATTAGCAAGGTTTTGTAAATCTGGCTCCTTGACAATATAACTAACCATGAATTGTACTCACTTCGTATATTTCTCTGTAAAATGTACAGGGTTCGACAGTATTATTAATGAGCAGGTAAATTTTCAGTTACTTTCATAACGGTATGATAAGTCAAGCACTTCGTAAGCAGACAGTTTCAAAAGAACTTTCTTGACCATGATTGATCGCCTCCTAGGACTAATATATGACTCACCTTAGAGCTGACTTCATTAATAAACTTTACAGTTGTTTCATTTGGTAGAGTATCATCAGACCCTTCAGAAGCACCATGATCACTTATTTCAATTCTGAAATGATGAATAAAAGAAACTTTGCAAAAACCTGTGTTAGCCAACAGCAAGGGGTGGAACCCTTGCTTGTGTCAAGTTAATAGAGATATCCGCTTCTTTTTTTTTAAGGTTTGTAGGTTCATTTTACCCAAAAAATTATGGGAAAAAATGTTTGGGGCTAGTTGAGGCTGCATGGTGCCTATCAGCGGAGCTAAAATACAGATCACTTTTCCACAGGTCAGAGTATGGGTCACCATGATACAGATAAATGAACAGCCAAAAGAATGTCTCCTAAGCCTAATCTTTTAACAAAAATTAATGCTCTATTTGATCGAGGGGAATCTATGTGGTTTGGTAATTTATTGATGGAGCAGTGACCTGTACTCTTGACCTATGGAATGTCACCTGTGCTTTAGACCTGCCAGTATCCACCCCAATTTTCTGGCCATGCCAGAGGGAAATGAATTATTTATAATAATGATTGATACATGAGAAGACACACAGGGCTTGCACTGTAAGTATCCCAGAGAGCTTCATACAATTCCTTATAATTTTGTTACAAGGAATTGTATGGAGCTTTCGAGGAGACTTTTCTTAATTAGCTTAGGCGCGGCGGATTTTGTCACGTATGATCAGCGCGAGGTGTTTCTCCCGACACCTTTCTGTCAGGAAAATGTCATCATATGAAAACAAAACAGACCGATCGCGTCGGCAGGCCGAAGCAGGCAAAAATTAAAGACTTTTCTTCTTCCATTTCAGAGGTCAGTTTTGTTTCGATCTTGTTTCGATCTGGCTTCGCATTTTGTTCATCGCTGCATGCGATTTTTGCTTATAACCTAACAGAAAATGTAAATGTACCTGAAGGAAATACCTTGTATTACCTTACCTTAACGCTGTGATGTGTGTAAATTTGTCTTTTGCTATGGTTTTAGACAATACGACTTCCCCTGACTATCAATTGTGCGTCAAAACAAGCGCGATAATGAAATAGTCGAAGTGGCATGGTGTAGCTTTTTATGACAAAGTTTTAACTGGAAAACTTGTAACCATCTGATGTACACCTGTATAGTCTATGTTTGTAAGCTCTGCCTAAAGAATCACTGGGTTACACTGCACCCATGGGTGTGCCACCTAAAGTGCAGCCAATGTTTGTTAGCTCTACCCAAAGAATCACTTGGTTACACTGCACCCATGGGTGTGCCACCTAAAGTGCAGCCTATGTTTGTTAGCTCTACCTAAAGAATCACTGGGTTACACTGCACCCAAGGGTGTGCCACCTAAAGTGCAGCCTATGTTTGTTAGCTCTGCCTAAAGAATCACTGGGTTACACTGCACCCATGGGTGTGCCACCTAAAGTGCAGCCTATGTTTGTTAGCTTTACCTAAAGAATCACTTGGTCAAACTGTACCCATGGGTGTGCCACCTAAAGTGCATCCTATGTTTGTTAGCTCTACCTAAAGAATCACTGGCTTACACTGTACTCACGGACGTTTGCCTCGCGCTCTCTTCAAAGACAAAAAAGCTATAGTCTGTTTGGCCAAAAATCAAGCTTTGTTTCCCCTAAAAATTTGACACCATATTAGGGCCCCGAAAGACGTTAAAAGTTCCTCCATTATAGAAGAGTGTTTTGCTAGCCAAGAGTTAACAAACGTTTGGCTTACATGAGTTTCAATGTAAAGGTGCAAAAACTTATCAGCATAATTATAGCACAAAAACATTGTCATCAAACTCCTGGAATGTAGCCTGAATAAGCCAAGCAAATATGAATAAAGCATATAACGAGAAATATTCGCCAAATGGTCTCGTTAAGTAAATTATACTTCACTTTGCGAAAGAAATTTATCACTTGTATCCGTGTTACGCATCGAAAAAGCGAGGAGTCATCGCATGACATTAGGTAACAGAGGTAATACTCACGAGTTTCACGAATTCCAATTCCACGATTTTTTGGCGAGTAACAGATTTAAAACTTCAATTCTTACCTTAGAGTGGTTGGTTCATTTACCTTACATTGGCCAACACTAATAAACATGAACAAAACGATGAAATCCGGCACTCTTCTTTCAGAATTAGCAAGCCGCATGAAGTAAAATCCACCGATATGCGCTGCATTCTCACTACAAATATATTAAACATTAATTTTGTCCTGAAGAAAATACAACAAGGAGGAAAAAATGCCAGATCTTCGCCCTGGCAATGTATTCCAGCTACCAAGCCGGCATATCTCCAGAAGGTGGACTCGAAGTGGGACAAACCTTGTGATTTTTTTAGGAGCCCTTTGCGTGCAAACTAATTTATTCTGGCGCGAAATGAAGATTAAGAAAATGTATCTGAAATCTAATACACGACAAGAAAATTTTCGCACTTTCGAGGAGCGCGACATATTAAATGGGATTAAGTCGGATTAGCTGCCCGCGGAGAAAACATCCCTGCGTGGGATGGTACTTCCAGTAAAAAGCCTCTGTGTCCTCTCATGTTAAAGTCAAATGATTATATTTAGAATACTTGGCTTTACAGCACCATATTTGTAACCTCACCTTTGAGGTTCATTATTCTCTCTCCTCTCTTCTTCAGGCTTTACTTTATTCTACAAGAGAGAAAGTTAAATTTTTTTTATTATATTGCAAGGATCAAATTGCCAATGAAGGGCAGTCACTAAGATTTCTAGTTTCCAGCTTTAATGTCCATTTTTTCCCTATGAAGCGAGTGATCATGCTCAAAGAAGCCAAGGAAAAATCCCTGCTCCCCCCGTCCTCCCAGTCGTGCGTGACAGCCCTGCCAATGAAATTGGAGCCAGCAGGACGGAGTGGTCAGCACATTGGACTTTGCCCTGATCACTGACTTGATTTGAGTATAAGTATAATCACCTCCTTGATCATGCTTGATAACATACCCAACTGATAAACCTCCAGCCAGTTGGCGTTCACACTATTATATTATGCTTAATCAGGGTTCATACTTTTTTGAGTTCTTCACGTTCCATGACTTCAACTGACTTCTTGAAATAGGCCCTTTGAAGCCAGCCATTCACGTGGTACAAAACCCCCACGTTGGAGAGCAAAAGTTGCACTGGGACAAGACAAACAAAAGACATACATAATTTGAAATGGTAACTTTCTTTGTTTGTCTTGTCCCAGTGCGACTTTTGCTCTCCAGCACAGCGGTTTTGTACCACGTGAATGGCTAGCTGCAAAGGACCTATTTCCTGTTTTCCATGACCCCTGCTAATTATCATGTGAGGGTCTGTGACAAAATCATGTCCTTGGTTAAGGATGAAACAAACTGAAAGTCACTTTCTTGCAAACCCACCTTAAACATTTTCTTATTTGACTGTTTACATGAAGAGGGTTTATCTGTACCAGCCTCCACATCAGAAGCTTCAGATCTTTGCTCTCGAGAACTCACTATGAATTCATATGTTGAGATTTTATGATAAACTGCCAAAGAGAAAAAACAAATATCAATAATCTATTACAGAGCAGACACTCAAAACAGGGATACTTGAAAGAAAATTGTCCAATCACAACATTTTCTGAAAACAAATGATTCTCAAGTTTTTTGGCAAACAGCAAGGGACATGGACGACACCTTAATATGGTAATGGATTATCGCAAACAGTTAGAGAAGCGAAAAATATCGGTAATACATGTACAGGCCTTCCGGTTTGCTGTCACAGAAAAATTTAAAATAACTGCAGCTTAAATTTGAGTTTCACCTATCCTAGCACAGGCACTGCATTTCACCAACAATGCAAAACAAATACAAAGCCCAAAAGCTGAGGCGAAGGGCAAAGAAGCACCCTTTAACAATATAAAATTTTGTTTGTCACTGAACATCCTCTTCAGTGGATTATAAGATGCTTGTTACAGTGAGTGAGAATTGATTTTTTGTCCTTGATGTTACAAGTGAGCAAGGTGGAAAGCTATAAAGATGACACTATAAAATAATTATTTCTGAGATGTTACAGATGAATCTCCATTCGCTATGACTGCTTCAAAACCTAATGACAGCTCTGCGGATAGGTACAAAGCACAGCTCTGGACATGCAGCTTACTTAAATAAATATGAAATCCTAAAAGATGTCCCAGGAGGACTATAGCGAGAAGCAGCAGTCCTGCCACAACTCCAAGTATTGATGCAAATAATTCATCTGATGAGACGGCAACAAATATTTTGAATTCTCCTCCTATAGGATAAGAGAAAGAAAAATATCTTTAAGGCAAATACATTCAATAGATACTCCGACGGAGCTGACATCAGTGTTATGATAATTTAATTAACACCTTATTAGGGAGATTAAAAGTCACATTAACAGGACACAGCAAATGTGAATTTGTACCACGTGACCAAGTTTTGGCCTCTATTGTAAGTCATTTACTGTTCATTACTTCTACACAAAAATTAGTAGTTTCATGCCATTTCTGTCCGCAAGAATTGTTCTGAGCTGTTTTTATTTGCCTATTTTCTATTTTGAGAAACTCTCAACATGAATCTGAAGTTTGCTGTTTGCCGTAAACTTGACTGTAAATCTCCCTTTTAATCAAGGTCCCTAAAACAATCAGTAAGAGGGGTCAAATTTTGGTTGCCATTGGATTTCACTTGTCAAAGAGAACATTTAAGTACCCTGCCCAGAATTCTATAATGTCCCATCCAGCCATCGACCATTTTCCTGCCAGGCAAGTAAATTTCGATCTAGCTCTGCTAACAGTGTCTCCTTTTGTAGTGAAATACTTCATTTTTTTATGCCGACTTGTCCTACAAGAAAGGTCCCAGGGAAGTCATCCCCTTGCTATTAAACTCGATCAAGAGGAGGATACAACAACTCTAGACAAGCAAATTCAGGATGTTTAATTTTTCATTGTGTAGGTGTGACCAAGGGTGCTAAAACTTGAAATCTAACCCTTATCGTATCTCCTTCAGGTGCATCCACACCAGAAAATCAAAACCAGAGAGCGGAATTAAGGAGTCCCTTGTCCTGAGGACAAGCTGGAGGAATTCAAGTTATTTTCAAGTTCTATACACACCAGATCACTGGCAACAGTTTATTATGTATCGAATCCTGGGTTATAAGGAAGGCAAAGTGCACCCCCAAATCAGCATTATTTAGTAAGCAGTATTTTACTTTTTTTCTTTGAAAGGTAACATACCTGATAAAGATTTTAAACTGTCTCTTCTTGTAAAAAACGAGACAAAGACATACAAGGTAACTGCAAATACGGACATTGCTAAAACAAATGCACTGGAAATACAGCCGATGAATAACCTATGTAAATGAAAATAAAAAAATAATGACAAAGATATTAGTCACTTTGTTATTGATTTCAATGATCACTTTGTTATGAAGCAACCATCATCAGTTAAACAGTAAACAGGCCCTAGCTATTAACGAATATAATGCTATGTACTGGTGTACATGTACAATGTACAATGTACAATGTTATTAATTACAAGCACAAATTGTCTCAACGCATTTAGGGTTTGTTCCCCTTGGTAAAAGTTGTTGTCGTTTCCTTTTTTAATGGGGATCTCTGCAGTACTTACAACAATAATAATATTATCATTAAAAAGTGAGAATCGAACATTAAATCAAAGAAAATTTTTGTAAAAGTAACTCTATACTGAACAGAAGTTTATTATACTAATGTACATGTATGGTTGAAAATGCAGTTTCACTGAAAGAGCCAACAGTATTGTACTTTGACAAAATTGAACAACAAATCATTGAAACAAGGTACTTACAACTTAGGCAATCCAAAAAATGAAACAGCAAAACCACAAAACACAATTTTAAATGAATTATTGGAAGTGCTAAATACATATTCAAAATTGAATAACATTGGGCTTGATGTGTAAGAAAAGTATCACCAGTACATGAATAAACTCCGCAAACAAACTGGCTCATATGTCACTCTTACATGTATGTCAAACTCAGTCTGTTAACTCTGGACGAGTTAATTGAGTCTGTACAGCAGCCAAATGATATTTGGCTGGGTAGACTATACGGAGACCTTGGTCTTGGCCGGCCTGGAGTCTCTTAGTGACAGGAGAGTAGGAGCTTGTTTACAAGCAATTTATTGCTACTGCACGCCAAATGTCCCCCCTTAAGAACATCATCCCCTCCCCTGCCGCTATTGAGTCTCATTACAGTATAAGGGTCCAACTTCTAAGACGTCAACAAGGTCATACCAGAAGAATTAATGACTTTGTAACTTATAAATTTCAGCCGAATGTATGTAAATGGTTAATTGTATGTGACAATGACCTTCCCCAACAATTCAGGTATTGCTGCAAGTGGGTGAAATAAACAGAATATCTATCTATCTATCTATCTATCTATCTATCTATCTATCTATCTATCTATCTATCTATCTATCTATCTATCTATCTATCTATCTATCTATCTATCTATCTATCTATCTGTCTGTCTATCTATCTGTCTGTCTGTCTGTCTGTCTGTCTGTCTCTCTCTATCTCTCTCTCTATCTATCTATCTATCTATCTATCTGTCTGTCTGTCTGTCTGTCTTTCTGTCTGTCTAGTCTGTCTAGTCTGTCTGTCTGTCTGTCTGTCTGTCTATCTATCTAAATCATCAATTAGGTTCAGCACTTGATTGAAACTGCATTTGGACTGGGTCTATATCATTTACCTGTAATTCTGGCCTCCAACACAATTGTTTAGCCACTTACAGTGGTGATCAAACTCTGATACACACTTGTTGCACACTGAGCAATGCTTGCTCTTAGAACCACTATATCAACAAAACAAAAAAAAAAGAGTAGGGTCAAATAATTATTATTACGATTACATAAATATTCAGGGCTGTCATTACATCCAGGACTGGGGTTTTCCCCTGGCTACTTTTGTATGAAACTAAACAAAAATAAATTATAACCAAAAGAACTTCCTAGCAGTTCAATTATCTGTGTACTAAATCAATATACCCAGCAAGTTGAAACCTTTCCAGCAGATAAATTATTACTAACTGTCAACATAATTTTTGCTCATTTTTTACATAACAGTCTGAGTGCTACTTTTTCAGGTTTGCCAGTCAGGCCGACAAGTTATATGGCCTTGAAATAATGACATAATTTTAAAAGTGAGAGATAGGGTCTTATTTTTAAAGAAAAAAATATATTGTAGCCAGGAGTATTTATTCCCTTCATAAAATCTGCATACCATTATATTGGAGTTGGAGTGATAAGGCACTTAAGTCTCCAAAGATCAGGATTCTAGCTGAATATAATTTGAGTTATCTTATTTTCATTAGTGTACAGAAGTTTTTTTTAAGGTTATAGAAATAAGAACCCAGTTAGGCTAAGAGAAGTTCTTGTATAGAGGGGGCGTAACAAGCAAATTTTAGCCTAACAGGTTTACAAAACCAGGTTCTTATACTTGCACGTTTTTACTGCATCTACATGTTATATTACATAACCTAAAACTACATACTGTACATGAAACAAATCAAAACTTACACATCCACTTGGCAGATATAACAGTGACTATTTTCAATAACATGCTGATGTTGGCTTCTATCAAAAACTGCTTTGCTTTTCTTAGTTCCTCCTCTGATGCTGGGATCTGCAGGGTCAATTGTCAATGCCAGTAGGTGGTAGACAATATGTATACCACAAAAACCACTCGGAATCTTAATTTATGGTCATGGAAAGTATATGTAACATAAATAGTGAGTTTCCTTGTCTATGTGGTTTACCCCATAACACGTGGCCTCAAAGTCAAATCAGTTAGAGTGCTGGGAGAGGTACATGTGAGGGCCATTCCATTAAAAAGCCTAAGTTCAGTGAAGCATAGTTTTACCCCCTGAGAATCACGTAATGTAATGACACAGTCCAACCCTCAGAAATAACCCATTTTGTTCTTTCCCTCCTCAGAGAAAAAGGATTTTTCTTCCATATCCCTCAGAAATATTCCAAAGATCAAGGTGCTGATGCAACACTTCCTCAGAAATAACTTTCAGAGTTCCCCTCAGAAAATCTCACCGATATTACTATTATTATTATTATTATTATTATTATTATTATTATTATCATTATTATTATTATTATTATTGTGAGTTTTTACAGTAGCAGATCGAACATATTTTATTGATAACAATGCTAACTATTAAAATCCTATTTTCAATTAATTCACTTTAAAAAAACCCATTTCGTCAAAACACTATATTTACAATTCCTTCCGTTAAAAAACCCTTAGTTTTGACTAGAAAAAAAATCATTTCATTAAACAAAAATTATTTAAATTAAGAACATTTCATTGTGAGTTTTTTGCTGGGATCAAAAGCATTTTCTTCCAGTTCAGAGGGATTTGAGGAGACTCTCCCTTCTCAGCACTCACAAATAAAGACAATTTAGATTTAATTTCAGTCTTCACTTCAGTGCTAGATACTCAATTGATGTGCATAATGTAGTCCTCCGCAGGCTTTTAAATCCCTATCATTAATTTAGGACCTTAAAATTAGTGAAAATAAACCTCGAAATAAAGTAGAATTATCTCTTAGCCTATTAGACTGAGCAACAACCGTTAAACGCAGTAAGAAGAAAACAGATCCATCAAATTATCGAAAGTTGATAGAGGACATAAAAATTCAGCTTGATAAATAACAAAGATCACAACCACATCGACTATTAATGCCTGTTGTGTACAACAACGGGAAAAGTCGATCGCGTCATAAAGTAGCCAAAATATCACCCGTATCATTAAAGTAAACTTTCAAAAGCTGAAGCGACAGTTTTCATCGAAACCTATAAAGAATTGCGAAAGGTAATGGGAAAGGATACAATAAATCCAGCTGCTCGCCACTCTTTTGGGAGATAGAAGACAATTACACCGAAATATAATACAGAGAAGAAGATAAGAAAAAACCATGCCACAAACTGTAAAGGATGCCACGGACACGACCAGCCATTTATACGTTCCCTTTGCTGTACAGCCACAGACGAAGAAGTCCTGGAAGATGTAGCGGTCCCATCCGCTCCATGAACAGGAGTCATTCTGAAAGTCAAAGATTTTTCCTTCGCGGGTATTCAGAACAATTTTATCTTTGCATATATCAACGGTAGAGAGCTTCCATGAGGCTGGAACATAAAGTGCTCATTTTCCTGGTAATCCTCACGCAAAAATCAGACGATCGAGACCTGCTAACTTGTGAAAAGTTTAACTTTTTCTCGCTGAATGAGCGAACACTTCGTCGCCATGACTGTCAATTGTGAAAGTTGGCGCGGAGGAATGGGCTTATGTTGTTGTCGTGGTGATGAACAAATAAAAAACAGATGAACCTATTGTGATGACGTCATTTAGATCTTTCGATTGCGCGTTTTCAGTGTGAATCTTTTTTTCGAGCTCTTTGGGGGAAATCGTTTGGAAACGTGCGATCCTCAACTGTACATTTCTTTGCATTGTTTATGTTATGACGAGTCAAGGACGATTAGCGATCAGGTGTACGTTTCTTTATATCTTCTGTCTTCGCAGAAAAAGTAGGAAATAGTTCTTCCGTGGAAAAAAAAGTTGTTGGCCAACTCACCCGACTGCGTCCGTTACGTGGATTTCATCTGAAACCGGACTACAGGGGAAACTGGCACATTTTACCCTGGTGCACAGTCATGAAACAACAGACAAGCTTGGTCAAATAAAGATCTACTAAATGGCCAAAAAGCGGAAAACTTGCGGGACTAAAGAGGGAAATCCCGCGCGGGAAAGTTGGGCTCAACTTGCCGGCGCTCCCCATTGCCCGCTCAGGTAGCCAATCAGCTCAGTATCCGGTTCATCTTGCCCGCTTTTAGATTCAAACATATTTAAATTACATGTAATATAAGCTGTGAATATGCGTTAATGACCAAGAACTAGGCCGATATCCAGTAATCTTGACTGAACAAGCTTTTTCAATAAAGGATAGTTTTTTTTTGTTGCAGGACCAACGCGGGAAATCCAGGCGAGTAAGATTAGTTCATCTTACCTTCTCTTAGCCAATCAGCCACAAGGCTAGCTTCATCTTGCTCGCTCGCGTATTCAGCCATAAACCAGCTGGTCTGCGCACATGTCATAGCATGATATTATCGATTATTGAGCCCTCAGCATATTATCGTCACTTTGTATGCGCAATTCTAATGATTTTCGTACCCCAATTCTCCGTACTAGCATTTTTTGCGCATTCATCGTAGCATATCCTTTAAACCCACGGGATAGAAAAACAAAAATTGCTAAAATGATTTTTGCTCAGTTTTATTGCGGAACTGGTTGACTTAATTTGGTTGGCAATGACTTTTATTGATATTTGATCAGAAGTAAGCCGGAAACTGAGAAATTAGGCTTTTATCTAGCATATGTCAGAACAAAACATTTTTAATCATATGCTAAGTGGTTTTATCTTAAATGTTTACTGCTCAGGATTGGTTATCATGAAAAAAGTGACGAGATGATTTAAGCTTATCAAAAATTTGACCATTTCTGAAAAGCAGCTAGCAGGATTTTAGTCGAGGGATCCATGCGCTGGGAAGGTCAGTCAAATTAACTATCTGAGCAAGTCAGTCTTTTGAATGAACCAATGGGTATGGGGTAACACACACAGAACTATTCACTACCCTGTGTAGTCGCGAGATTTTTAGATTTACAGTTTTTAGTACAGTCCTTAATCTTAGCGAACGACTCTGACGCTTTGAAGAATATACTACATCGTCAAATAAGCGGTTTGTCGAGCTTATACGTACCTGCAAGTAGTGAGCGAGTTAAGATCGGGCGACAATGAGATTAGCTTAATACCCGGGGCAAGAGCCATACCTCGCACAACTCGCTTTTGGTAGAATAATCATTTCAAGTTCCGCTGAAAAGGATTTGAAAACAGCTGTTTAAGAACACGGAGACGTCGCTCAAGAAAAGCAGTTTTACTTTATGTAAAAAACAGGCCCCCCAGGTTTAATCAATTTTATTGATATGTCATGTGGGCCCTGATCATGGTCACACTGAAGCAAATTTTAATTTTTAGTTGATCCGTCAAACTAAGTGACGAAATTTAACAAAACCTGACGAAAAAGTTGAGAAATTTTGATCTTAAAAAATCGGTAAGCCTGAGATTTATGTGTCATCTCCGGTACAATCAACTTAAAGGACGAAATTTATAGGCAACACTTACGCTGCATATGTAGTTTTGATAGGTTTCTGTAAGTATGGGGGTGATTTACTGATTTAAGAACTAGTGTTCATAAGGAATTATAGAGACCAACTTAAAGTTACTCGTGTCTCTATCATAAGGCCTTTTATAAGTGAGAAATTTTGCAAAAAGATTCGTGTTTTCTCGTTATAATTAATGTTTACTTAACGAGTCTGTTGTTTACCTACGATGGCCGGTTATTTTTGAAAGAGGTATTCTCTCTCCCCAGACGTTCGTAATCATAAACAAGAAATGTAAGCTTAGTAAAATACACTAAAAAGAAAAAACAATTAAAGTTACCGGTTACTATTTAAAATAATTTTAATGAGGCCAGTAGCAAGAGCTCCCGCTAGAAGGCTATAAATTTTCAAATAAAAGTAGTAATAGAAGAAAAATCCAGTTTTTTTACTTGTGATGGGAAGAGTCCAGTCGTTAAAGTGTTAAAACGGATGCAGATTATTAAAACTAAGACAGAGTTTTGAAACTTTGTACTGTGTAAGTTTGTACAGAACTGCGTTTTAGCCGTTAAATGAACTGAAAAAAATCCTGATTTCTTTCAGACGTTCAAAGAGATACAATTTCGATATTATTATACTGAAGCATATAGTCGTATATAAAGAAAAAGTAATCCGACAGTTCATGAAATGTTGTCGTAAAAACCTCTTTCGAGATCAGACTGCTCCAGGTATTTGTTGGTCATCTGCCACCGCGGGCCACTGTAGCAAAACTTCGAACAGCTATTGAATCAAATCTCAGGGCTGTTTACATCGAGGGAGGAAGATCCTAGCACCAGGAAGACCCTAGTCGTTTGGTTTACACTTTACTTGCAGAAATCGCGGTCCGTGAGGTAAACGATTGCAGTAAGCGACCCGTCGCCATTTTTGTGTGGTTTGTCCCTAGTAAGGAACTTCCTAGCGAAAGCGATTTACATGGTGTTAGAATCTTCATAGACAGGATCTTCCTACCTCAGCTACGAAGATCGTAGCGCTAGGGACAACGACAACTTTATGCATGTAACATGGGCTCCTGTGTAATATAAACTGAATATAGAAAACGTAGGGTGTGCAGGATGATCCGAGCCTTCTAGGATCTTCCTGGTGTTCAGGGGATCTTCAGTCCCTCCATGTAAACAGCCCCTAACAGGTCCTTTTTAATAGTCGGAAACGACTACGATCTCATCAATTGCGCGCCTCATGTAAGAAAATCAAGGAGAGTCTTGGATTCTGGATTCCAAGCCGTGGATTCCGGATTGCAGGTACCGGATTCCACTATTCGTCAGTAGAACTTCCAGTCGTAACTGGGATTCCAGATTCCTTGAGCTGTACTCCGGATTCCAAAACCCAGGATTACCGATTCCATAAGCAAAGACTTCTTCCGTTTTTTCAAGTTTCCAATGATTCACTGAGTTGCACTGCTTGTGAGAGGCCGTCCATCCTTCCTCGAATCCCATGCAATTTACCCTAAACAAACGTTACAACGGAGAAAGTTGTACGTGTGGACCCTGTAAATATATTTTACTATAACTTGGGCGAAAAGTGTCATTTTTTCGTTATTCCGCAGGGAATGCCCTATATTTAGGGGTTCGCTATATCAGAGTTTCTTTAGTCGACAAGAAATCTTCTGATACAGTAAAAACGCTAGGGCAAGTAAGATAAGTCAACATTCAGGATCCTTTTTGGAAACATAGGTGTGCCTTACTACTTCAACTGCTACATAATGGTAATCAGATTTTACTAATAAATAAAGCTGAATACCGGTATATACCCATAGCTACTATGTATTAAAATAAAATAGCCGAAATTTGTGCCTTAAATTAGTATTTTATATGTAAGAACATGTTTGAATTAAACTGGGAAAATGCAGGCGATAAAGCGGGCTCAAGGTGGCCACAAATTAAATCACTGCTAAAATTTGTTTCCTGTGGTGACATGATAACAGCGATACACAAATGGCCATCTATCAAAACTCAAAGGAAGTTTGTACTTCTCCGCTTACCATTAAACATTTGATGCATATTTTATTAGTGCTAAAAAGACATTTTTAGAATGTGTATGTCGTTTTTATTTTTTGACAATTTATCGTCTAATTTCAAGATTTATCTCACAAATTCATGATATACGACTGAAATTAAAATCTTTATTTGGACCAAACAATTATAAGATAATATAAAGAATGCTCTTTTTTTCTTACTTTTTTTTCACTACTGGTTGACACGTGAAAAAAGGGCTTTTAAGTGAAAATTGAACGATCAAAGTTTATCTTTCGTTTCAGCATTAGAGCGTTGCTTTCGATTAGGAAACATTAACCAAAATCTAACAAAAACCAATTAGGACAGCCTAATTTAATATGTAACTAACTTCTAAACGCATTGAATTGAATTTCCCCATAATTTCCCCATTCTCCCAGAAAGTTTTGCCAAAAACAATTGTAACTAAAACAAGGCCTGTTTTTGAATATTTTTGGGGAGCAGCTGCAGTGTAAGAAAGAAGGATAGAAATCAGCTAAAGAAAGATTGTTTTCAGCAGAATCAATTTCTAGCTTTCTTATCGTGATTGTACTGTTAAACATTGGGACATGAAAAGTGTTTGAAAAAAAAAAACACGTTTAAGATACGGTGAAAAAAAAAAGCATTAGGCAGATTAAGGGCTTGTAAAATCTTTCCTTTTTTAAGGTGTACTTGAGGCATTAAACCAAACTGTTCAACAAAATCCAAAATTATTTTTATCCATTTATGATAGAGTGTTACGATGTTATTACACTTAACGTACGTACTTAATATGCAGTCTGTAAAGAATGATATAAAAACGTACTCCGGATTCACAATAATCACAATTTTCTTCCAGTGTTTAGACAAAAGGGAACCGATAATTAAAATTCGGCTGTGCACTGATGCATTTTGACAGGAAGGGAAGTAAAATTGTCATTAAGGTAACAAATGAAGCAAATAGAATAACTGAATAAATCATCCTCTTGATTTTTCGATATATTTTGCCTTTTGTAAAGCTTAGATTGCCATTCACTATCAAAATCAAAATCATCAATGCGCGGATTCATCTGATCGAACTTTGAACTGAGGACTTCCATTTCTTTTAACTGAGGACTTAAAGCAAAGTAGCGTGTTAAAAAGAAAACCTGCTTCTAGGTAAGAAAATTTAAAGTGCACTTTATTTTGTTCAACTTTTCGAGGGATTTAGCCAAAAAAATGTGGTTACTGTATATTACTGCAGCTAGCGGCTTAGAACCGTAGGATTTCAAATCATAAAATGGCCACTCCTCGAATTTGCATTGAGCACAATCAATCTTGTTCCTACGGTTTGAAGCTGCATATTAACCAAACGTTCAATGTTCTTCTCGGCTAACTCCCAGTTAACCAGGCAAGCGTCTATCTTTTTCACGATGCTTGAACAATTCTAGACGTACCTCGGTCTACGTGGCAGTATTTATGATAAAGATGGCAAACAACCTTTCCCGATTTGGCATAACCGAGGATCTGATGTAGGCAGTTTCCTCTGATCTTTTAATCCACCACGAACAACTTGAAAATCAATGTTCAAGATAAACCTTTATTTAGAATTTTATTTACGGAAAAAAGTACCGAACCACTGAGAGGAAAACAGAACGTTAACCGTACTGAACGAGCTGAAATAAACGAAGAGTTTTTTTATGGTCACAAAATAAAAGTAATAGACCTTGTTACGGTTTTCGACGCCACCTTGACAAGTAGGCAAACGTGTGAGAAATTACAGGGTTTGTATGAGAATCTAATGTCGAATAATTTCCGTAAAACGGCTGTTCTGAAAAAAATATCAATTGTAAACTAAAGCTACAAAGCAAAGGATTGTCCTAGAAAGATTTGGGGGCATACCTGTGCTTAAATTTCTCCAGAGGCTTGCTTTAGATTTTCCATATATTTGTCTGTAATTTTCCCGGGACTTTCTTACAGACAAATGTATAGAAAATCTTAAAAAGTGGTTCTAGGTCTTCTAGTGCATGTCACGCCCTCAAATTTTTTCAGGAGAATCCTTAGGAGTGAAGCTTTAGTTTACAAATCATATTTTTTTCAGAACAGCCGTTCTACGGAAATTATTCGACATTAGATTCTCATACAATCACTGTAATTTCTCACGCGTTTGCCTACTCGTCAAGATGGCGTCGAAAACCGTGACAAGGTCTATAGACGGCACTTCATGGAGTCATGCGCCGGATAATCCCAACAGAGAAATAAGAAAATCGGCGAATACAAAACAAAATCAGAACTACAATGAACGGGTTGAAATCTAGCAGTTTCCAACAGTCTCCTCAATTAATTAGAACTATCTTGCGAAGCAAAATAAACAGGATCATTTGAAAGAACTGCTTAGAAGTTTTTATCTTCTTTTGATGGTAGGTCATGAAATGGTTATACTTATTGCTTAAGTTGTTCAGGCACATAATAAGAAACCCACTGAACAGGTTGATTTGACAGATACCGAACAGTAAACCAGTGTTATCATTTTTACTATAGTTATTTTTTTAAAATATTTGTAATATATATAGCATAAACATTTGGTTGATGTATATTTTATGTCAAAAGTGTCAAACTCTCGCGCTTTTATTCTCACTCTGTACGTTAACGTGATTGCTTTTCATGCCTGATATTATTTCTGACGCGCAGTTTGTTCTTTGTTTTGCAGTTCGCTGTAACTAGACTTTGGAACTGTATTTACTTGACAACAATATCAGAACGTATCTACATGAAGGCTCGTTCCAGTTTTCTGGTGTTTTTTGCCATTCTCGTCCTTCTATCAGGCTTGGAAGCTGCGCTCTTGCCCAAGACCTCTGACCTCCGCCGTAGTAATGGTCTAGGTAAAGAACCTCCGAAATTTTGGGAGATGCGCATGCGCCTACCCAAGATTTATTCCAAAGAATCTCGTCGCGGATTCAAGAGATCATGGCCACGTTCGATGTGCGGCAGAAGATTTGCTCCCTGTTAAATTTAGTGGTTTCTGAAATCGTACCTGCTTGTTGTAATTAAGGACTGGTTATCTGGCAAATCACGGGTTAACCAACAAAAACACTTATTCGTGTTAGATAGATATACTGTTGTAAAATAATTCAGGTTGATAATATCAAATGAATTAACTTTGTTTGAATGCACCTCTAATAACCATGAATGCACTAAGGCTGCGTTCATTATGTATACCACAGGTGGAGGGGTCGGGCGTGATGGAGGGGGAGGATATTTTCAACAGAAAGTGGGGATCTTCTGGCCAAGAGGCGGGTTTTCAAAAAATTCTGTATGATGTGAGGGGATATTAAAAAGGTTTGCCCCTTTAAAAAAGTCCTCTGCTCCCCCCTGCGGTATACATTATGAATACAGCCTAGTGTTAAAAAATTGAAGGATAAAGTTGCGACTGAGCTAGTCCTGTAACATAATCAATCTGTTAAGTCCAAGTAATCGGCTCCTGGTTAAATCTAGTCTGAGTAGTAAAAGTCTTGTAAGCTATACATACTTTTACTGTACATGTAATAGTTCCTTCGCGTTGAAAAATAGAGTGCCCGAGGAAAACCTCGTATTCAATTTCCAATTTTCTTTTCTCTATTTTACTATTTTCCTGATTTTCAAAGGGAGCAGATGATCATAAAATAGACGATGAAAAATAGATTATAACTTTTACAAACAAACCTTTCTTGTTCTCGCATTTCGGTTTACATTACACGACATATATTTTTTGATTGGGAATATACAATAAGTAAGAGTTATCGGCCTGAAGCAAGGGGTTATCTGATTTATTCCTCCCCACCCCACTTAACGCGTAAAAGCTATCGTGGTTTAGGTGTGGTTAGAAGACGTGGGGTTACTTCCCCCTATCTCCATTTTACAAGCCAGTAGGCTCTCAACCCCTTGCCCAGGATTTTTTCCTTAGAAAATCCGCCCCTTCCGTTTTTTAAGGGAAAAGCCCTGGGCCGAGGTTGGGTAGGCCTTCGCCTCTTTTTCACTGAGTAGCTTTCTCCGTTCACTCCAAACCACAACAACAACAATAATAAAATGACGAAAGAAAAGATCAATCTAACCAGGTTTCAACAATATGGAAATGGGTAATATGTAGGCTAAAAAGGGACCGGCCGGATTTCCTCTGGGTTTGAGTAAGATCTATTAAAGCTTTTGCTTTCATTGTGCTAAGCTTTTAAGCCCTGAAAAAGGCTTCATGACTAGCTAGAGTGACCAACATCAATATTCTCTTATCAATGACAAATTTTAATCAAGAGAAACTATATAAACTTGAAATTACAAAAGTTTTATTGACTTTTTATAATGTAGTTAAGACGGCTCATCGATGATCAGCGTTTCTTTATTAGAAAAGTGTCAACAAGATCAAAACAAAAATAACAGGGTCTTGATAAGAGCATCAATAGTTTGTTTCAGACTTTTCCGGGTGCACCCCTCGTTTAAGGTGTGGCTCGATATCTTCTTGTTGACTTCTCTCTTGGCATAACTGCATAGCGGTCCGACACAACTGTCGATAGTCTCTTTCAATTTGTGGAAATCCAGTCTGTAACAAGAAAACATGTGGATCAGCAACTATAAAGTTAATTCATGTCCCCCAATTCATTCTCACGTATCTAGCAACAAAAAGGGAAACAGAAAATTGCAACTGAAGGTGATTTTTAAAAACTTCGAATACAGAATTTCTTGTAGTGCTACGAGGAATTCGGGAATATTACGATACATCATTCACCGATTCAAAATTATGTGAATCTGATTAAAAAATAGTATAGAAAACGGCAATTTTAAAAAAAGATTTTTTTCCAGAAAGCAAAAGAGAGCCTTATTTTGTTTCCAATTTCCAGCGCACGTGTAAAAACAAAGAAGTTTCCCTGGTAAGCATATACCCACGAGCTACGAGGGATTGAAATTTACTTTCAATTGGTTAACTTACCACATGGAAAAGAAAAAATAGCGAAAAAGAGCTTGAAACCGCGATCCACTAATTCAAGCCTTCGTCGCAAGAATAAAGACTGTTCATTATTGGCGTCAATTGCACTTGGAAGTTAGAGCCTTTTTACTTCTACCTGTTTGCTATCAAACGGATTTCAGGGGCACCCAACGACAATTTTCGGAAAAATATCTGTTCGGAAGACGATTTGAGATCTAGAATTTTCGGAACATTTGTTGTAAAATTTCTTGCTTGCCTGCATGCCTCTCCTAGGATTTTCGAACATCTATAAAATGGTAAAATTGCCCATTTTCAACGGATTCTTACCCTAAAAAGGTCACCTAAGATTTTCGGGAGCCTTTTTTCCGGCTGAAATTTTCGAACAGGTAAGTTTTGATCCCTATAATTTTCGGATCACTAGACTTTCAGCTAGGAAATCCGAACAGATGAAAAATTTTTAGGGGATAAAAATATGCCTATATCTACCGTACGTTTAACAATGCTATATTTAAGTGGTTTTGAACTGTATTCTCGTTGGGTGCCCCTGGGATTTTGGCACTTTTAGGGACCGCTAGCCAAAAATTAAGCCTTTAATCGCACTTGAATTTGTTTTGCTCGATTGTTTGAATCAAGGATGCTTTCAAGGACCTTCAGGTTCAGTAAAAATACCAACATTTTTTAATGTTTTCATCATAGCAGTGCACAAAAAACCTCTCTAAATGCGAAGAGGTTCGTAAAGACCATAAAGAGTTGACCATTATTTCAAAATAGAAGTTGTTACCTACTCAAATTATCAGTTAAAAAGCGTCGCTTTCGTAGGCAAATGTGAAAACCTCTTTTAATCGACTAATTCAGTCAATTATTCGATGCCACCAGGAACGGAAATCAAAAAAGCTGACATGTGTTACAGCAGTGCTACAACGAAACGTACTAATTTGATTCTACAATTAACGAACGTTAGGTTTGCAAGCGGCCATTTGCCTAAGGACCATTTCGCCACTGCATATTAGATATTCGTGATTGATTATCTTAACTTTGTCCTACGGTTTGAATTATCACTAACAGTGTTCACTGTGAAAACGTATTGTGTTTGACCTTACATGGAAACGAAGTAACATTAATTTTTGAAACCAAGTCACCAAAAAGCCGTGAGACTAAAATTCCTTAAAGGAAAAAAAAAAGCAAAAATATACCACTTAATGCATTATAATTCTATTTTTTTAAAAATGACATACCCTCAATACGTAGCTCTTGCCATAAAAATTGCTCAGGAAATGACCTAATCAAACAAAACATTAAATACTTTTCTGATACCTTAAAGTTTCTTTTTCCAATTTTGCTGTTTCCCATATTAAACGCCGTGGAAAATGAAGTTACTAAACAGAAGGCGAGAATAACAGAAGCGCAAAACTTGACATTCATCTTTTCTTTCTTGGGCGTTTCTGCTCTTCTCCCCGTTTACGTCTCGTTCAACTATGGTGCGTGTTGTCTTAAAATTGAGCTTATAGACTTTCCATCGCCGTGCACTCAATTTATAGACGATCTGCCGTTAGAAATTTAAATGGGACAGCACCTTGGATGTCGAATGACAATATAAACGGTGGGGCTAACGTTCTAATTTGTCCTCCCACGAAATTATTTGGTATGTTAAAAGATGGTTGAACAAAAAACTGCTAACGCGTTAGGCAAGGACAGGTGCGGTCTTTGACAACGCTAATGAACATTTCTAAAGACAATCAATGAGTTTTTTAAGCAATGATTTATTTCGTTTATCACAGTGAAATGGATGGTTAATGATATATGTCCAACTACAGCCGTCGCGGGCGGGCAAAAATAATTAATTGTTCCAAATGATTATGGTTTTTTAGAATCATTGTCCACCAGTACTGAAAGCTTTCAATTATCTTTTTCACTTTTTAACTATTGGTAACATTTTGTAAAATGTTCCTCCGTATTTTGCTTTTTGTTCTTTCGAGATTCATGTAAAAAATTTAATATTCCGTAATCTTTCAATCGTTAGTTTTAAAAATTTAAGTGCTACCGGATAGCTCAGTTCGGAGGGACAAGAATCAAAAGTACCCAGCTGTAATGGAAAGTAATCGATTATCTTTTTAAAGGGTTTGTTAAAAAAGTGTCAGTTTAGTGAATCAGCCTAAGGTGCAATTGATCAATGACTCGAATTCCTGAGTGATCATTACCACGCAATTCCTCCCTGATGTCTTAATCGTTCCGGGCGTTTTGTTAAAAGAATTGAAAATAATAGAAGACGCCAGTACCGCCTTCCTCTTTTTAGTGTAATTACCAGCTATACATTTTTTTGTTTACTGGAAAACGAAAACCAACGTTTTTCATATATGGCGCTGCCTCAAAGTAACCTTTCTTTAGGCCTGTCTGGATTTTGAAAAAAGGTTATGCATCCCGGCTCTTTTAATAAAACTTGATCGGTCTAACTGATGGTACACCTGGCTCCAAAAGTGGATAATGCTATCCACTGGATAAATCACTATCCAGCGGATAGCGTAATTGATTTCCGTAATACTTATCCGCTGAATAGTGATTTATCCCTTGGACAGCGCTATCCGACGTTTGAACAACCGGGGCCAGGATGGTAAAACTCTTTCCATTTTTATGGCCTTTAGATTTTAGTAACTATTTCCGTTGTTAATAATTCCTGGTGTACATGAATTAATAATGCAGGAAAGTCATACCCAAGTGTTGAATTAACCTGAATAAAATTTGTCCTGGTAAATAAGGGTTGGAAAAAATACGCCCGCACTTGGGGCCAGAGGACAAGCCAGTCTTTATCAGTTTGTCTCGCTTAGTAAAAATATTCTACCTCTCAAGCAGACGAGTGTTGTTTTGGTAAGGTCTTTAACGTGCTCGATTGAAATACCAGAGACTGGAGCCCTGACTTGGTGTAAGTCAGAAGTAAAAGCTTGCCAGAAAGAAAGATATCTGCTAGCAAATGGGACCGTTAGTTTCATTTTTTGTTTCGGTTTCACGTTTCACCCCCAATGCTATGTATTTACGGACCATCTTAATATCATTATAAAAGAATGTATATGAAGGCACTGTACAGTAGTGACAGATGCCGGCTCATCCGAAAGTTGCCTGGAATTCCGATGACCTCGCAAATAATTTTTCTAAGTCAAAATTACCAAACACAGTTATGAAAGCTGTAGGTCATTTTTTCTCACACTGATTCTGTCATTCACACATTCGTTTCACATGATAAGAGTTGTCTTCTTAAACTACGAAGAAGATGCATCTTAGAGTGTAAAACTATAGTGGTCAAAAGACTACGACTGTCCAGAGAAGCAATTAATATTAAATTGCATATTTATGTAGCACGGTTAAAACTCAGACGTTTGTGAAAACAATGAGTAGCTGGAAACGTTTTTCTTGATGTTCCGCTTATAAAAAAAAATAGAGAGCTTACAACCAGCCGAGGTGATGACAACTGTCTTTGTGACAGAAACATTTCTGTAAATAAAAACCTCACAAAATGTCATAAATGCGTCTTGTGTGGCTTACGCCATGTTGTACGCAGGCGCGTCAAAAAAAGTAGCTCGGACAGTCCATAAAATAGCCTGCCCCACTCTGGTACATACATCTTCGAGAAAAGAAAAGAAAAATACAAATAATAAAATAACATTACTAAGTACTAATTATTATATATAGATCTATTAATACTAAGTGCTATGAAAGGAGATTGTTCGTATTAGACGTTTAAAACCAACCAGAGTAGACTCCGTTCTAATGTTCTCTGGTAGAGAGTTCCAAGTTTTACAGGTAAAATTCTTAAAAGAGTGAAGACCATAAGAAGTGGATGTAGGTCTGTACAATGACAATATATCAGTTCCTGTAAGAGAGTAGACCGTTGAGCGCAACGTTGATAGTCCTTAAGATACGCAGGGTAGAAATTGATATGCTGGCATTTATGAATCGTGACTAACATATTTTGTACTCTCAAGTTGTTAAGTGATGTAGTTGCTTCTCTGTCTAATAGCTGACTGTATGTTGATTCCCTTTCATTAAAAACTTCACGCAATGCACACTTATTCAATGGCTCAAGTTTTTCGCTATTCCTAGAGCTACAGAAGTGGCATACCACAGAACAATACTGAAAATGTGGCAGAACAAAGGCCCTATACAACTTTAACATGGTAGTGTTTAGAAGCTTGCGGAATCATAGCGGATCCAGGAATGAATCATAGCGAATCATGAATCATCCAGGAATGAATCATAGCGGATCCAGGGGAGGCCCGGGCCCCCACTTATTTTTGGACCAAACTAACAAAAAGTTTTCGGGAGACCGACCCCGCCCCCCTTATCTCAAGGTCTGGATTCGGCACTGCATAACATAAAGCTGATTGTTGACTTTTTTTTTTACAAATAAGCGAGACTTGTTTATCGAAATTCAATTGACTATCAATAGTCATTCCCGGGAGGTCAAGCGAGTCTTTAGTGGTAAAAGAGAACTGGTGTTCAGTAGCTCCAAGAGCCATGGTATGGTGCTTGCTAGAATTGACAAATTCCGTTTTCTGTATACCAGGTCAGACCTGATACCAGGTATTTTCCTTCCGCACTTCGCGCTGCATACGCAGTCCGTTTGCGAGACAGCGCCGAAATCATTGTTCTTGGCCCCTACCTGTGTACCCAGATTTGAGTACGCGCCATCATTAGTCTGTTTAAAATGCCATTGTCGATTTGCCAGTCTAGAAGAAAGGAAATATGTAACGCTCTTCCAGTAATTCGTTGAGTCCGTTGGGTGCCCAGTTCCCAGAATAAGGATACCGGCGCTGCTTCGCAGACGTTACTTACCGAGGTTAACTTACGTCTGCGACTCAGGCTATACCAGGCTATGAAAAGGCACCGAATAATACCCGCACCACTAAATCAAAGCTGCCTCTTCCTCAGGTTCCCCACTTTTCCGGCGCGTAGAGGCGAGCGCGAAACGTAAGTGACTGGTGACGAAGCGCGAGGCGCCCGCATGGTGAGAGAGCCGTTTCTGAGGCAGAAACAGAAGCGAACCAACGTGACGAGATTCATACGATTTTGAAATTCACCTCGCGGAAGAAGTTTCGATTTCCGGTGTCCCTGTAAAAACTCTAATTAGGATCCAAAAATAGCCATTAATCTGTCATGACTTGAGTAATATAACTTCCGAAACACCAAGAAACAACCCTGTTTTTGACAGTAAACGGCGAAGTGACTTGATGGACGGATCATAGGTTTGTACATAAACCTCAGGGAAGCCTTTCTCTCGAGAAGAACTGACTGCTTTTTGCGTGAATTAAGTAAAGAACATGGGCGATACTTCCTCTTTTCACGATAATGTAGTTTCAAGGTGAATATTTGGCATTGGTCATTAAAAGTAAAGAACACAATGAAAATTATTGGCTTCGAGCATTTTTTCTCATTTCTAACGAATTATTCTTACGTTCGACGAGTAAATAAAAGACCCTAAGGGAATCTTAGGGGATTTCACTGAAACATATTAAAATATCCATTAGCCGGTGACATTGGCCTTAACTTTCTACGTCTCCTCTTTCCTTACCGTTAATGGTTGGTCTGATTCTTAAGAAGTCATAGAGTAATAAATTGTTTGTTGCACGCAAAGTAACTAGCGAGTAAGCTCTACATTTAGCACGGCTCGTTCTAGCACGTTCTGGCACGGCTCGCTTCGCTTCCCCGAATAGAAAATTTGCTTGCGGGCTACCGGAAAAGTGACTTTTCGCAGCTAAGGCGCAATCAGTTCCTCTTTTAAAGCGGAACACTGAGCTTCACGGATGTCAATAAGAATTCGTTTTAAAGTTTGACACCGAAATTCAGATTCATGAAAATGCTAGGCTAACTAATAGCACTGCATGCCATTCACCAAAAATACGTAGCAAGCCCAGCTTTAAGACCAGAATTTCTCCCAATTTTATATGCTGTCCTTTCATGTTTTTGTTTCATGCATGGCATTGACATGTCAAAAGCAACATAGTACATCACTGAAACAAACGGTGAAAAGCCTCGTAGTGTCAAATCAATTTACAATAAATGAATTTTACACCCAGCGTGAGAGAGCTTCGTGGAACCTCAATTTTTGCCAGGCGTCGGGGTCCCTTCTGTCAGGTGAACTATGAGAGTTAGTCCTGATATTTAAACGATAAACGGATTATTCTTTTCCTTCCTACCTTCTAAGGCCAAAAACTTGAAATGAACAATCTAGAATTTCTGTATTTAGAGAAAGGAACTTGTCAAGATAACAGAAGGGGGCCAATATACCTCACCAAGTGGTAATTTTAATAATTTTCTAAATAAGTGCTGAATCATGCTGAACAACAGTGAGACAGTTGCTTAATTATAAAGAAAAGTTTCAGACTAGGGTAGCATTATACGTTACGTTCTATTCCAACCCTGTCCAGCATAGTAAAGGTCAAGAAAACAGATCACACTTTCAAAAGCAAAGCCGTCAAGATAGCGTACTGCACAGACCACAGAAATCATTCTGTATTGACGCTAAAAATTTAAAGTAAGCCTCCATAGCAAGCATTTACAACTTAAGATAAGATGACAGCTAATGAGAAATTGTTTATAGCGCGAAAATTGGTAATAATGACTGGTCGTTTGAGCAAGCCAGGTATAAGACAAGGAAAAATTACGAAAAGGAAACATGAATTTGCTGAAAAACGTTACGAGCACTCATCTATACTCGTGGATCACTTATTAAAACAAAGAAAAAAATCATAACTATAAGTTGCTTGATCTTCGCGCTTTAAAAAAATGAGAGGAAGGAATCGTGTTAATTGCTTTCAATGGCATCGTTAACTTCGATTAAAAAAAAAAAAGATTTCAATTTTCTCTCAAGAATCCTTGGAAACAATTTT
>CALNXI010001156.1:26753-40198 GCA_942486025.1 Porites evermanni | reverse complement strand
AGCGCCGACTCATTTCGCTTCAATATTCAGGAATGCTCTCGATCTTTTTACGCTTTCATTGCCTCTCGCCCGACATGTTTTGCACGGCGTTTGGTCATGCGAAACCTCCACGAAACATCCACGCCTCGCGCGAGGTAACTTTATCCCGATTCTAAAAATAACTCGAGACGAATTACCTATGGAATAGGGTGTATATGGGGGATGGCCTCTCTGTCCCCTTTATAGTCTCTTGGTTTGTACATAAACCTCAGGGAAGCCTTTCTCTCGAGAAGAACTGACTGCTTTTTGCGTGAATTAAGTAAAGAACATGAGCGATACTTCCTCTTTTCGCGATAATGTAGTTTCAAGGTGAATATTTGGCATTGGTCATTAAAAGTAAAGAACACAATGAAAATTATTGGCTTAGAGCATTTTTTCTCATTTCTAACGAATTATTCTTACGTTCGACGAGTAAATAAAAGACCCTAAGGGAATCTTAAGGGAATTCACTGAAACATATTAAAATATCCATTAGCCGGTGACATTGGCCTTAACTTTTTAAGTCTCCTCTTTCCTTACCCTTAGCGGTTGGTCTGATTCTTAAGAAGTCATAGAGTAATAAATTGTTTGTTGCACGCAAAGTAACTTGCGAGTAAGCTCTACATTTGGCACGGCTCGTTCTAGCACGTTCTGGCACAGCTCACTTCGCTTCCCCGAATAGAAAGTTTGCTTGCAGGCTACCGGAAAAGTGACTTTTCGCAGCTAAGGCGCAATCAGTTCCTCTTTTAAAGCGGAACACTGAGCTTCACGGATGTCAATAAGAATTCGTTTTAAAGTTTAACACCGAAATTCAGATTCATGAAGTGCTAGGCTAACTTAGCACTGCATGCCATTCACCAAAAATACGTAGCAAACCCAGCTTTAAGACCAGAATTTCTCCCAATTTTATATGCTGTTCTTTCATGTTTTTGTTTCATGCATGGCATTGACATGGCAAAAGCAACATAGTACATCACTGAAACAAACGGTCAAAAGCCTCGTAGTGTCAAATCAATTTACAATAAATGAATTTTACACCCAGCGTGAGAGAGTTTCGTGGAACCTCAATTTTAGCCAGGCGTCGGGGTCCCTTTTGTCAGGTGAACTATGAGAGTTAGTCCTGATATTTTAACGATAAACGGATTATTCTTTTCCTTCCTTCCTTCTAAGGCCAAAAACTTGAAATGAACCATCTAGAATTTCTGCATTTAGAAAAAGGAACTTGTCAAGATAACAGAAGGGGGCCAATATACCTCACCGGGTGGTAATAATTTTCTAAATAAGTGCTGAATTCTGCATGCTGAACAACAGTGAGACAGTTGCTTAATTATAAAGAAAAGTTTCAGACTAGGGTAGCATTATACGTTACGTTCTATTCCAACCCTGTCCGGCATAGTAAAAGTAAAGAAAACAGAGCACACTTTCAAAGCAAAGCCGTCAAGATAGCGTACTGCACAGACCACAGAAATCATTCTGTATTGACGCTAAAAATTTAAAGTGAGCCTCCATAGCAAGCATTTACAACTTAAGATAGGATGACAGCTAATGAGAAATGGTTTATAGCGCGAAAATTGGTAATAATGACTGGTCGTTTGAGCAAGCCAGGTATAAGACAAGGAAAAATTACGAAAAGGAAACATGAATTTGCTGAAAAAAGTTACGAGCACTCATCTATGCCTACTCGTGGATCACTTATTAAAACAAAGAAAAAAATCATAACTATAAGTTGCTTGATCTTCGCGCTTTAAAAAAATGAGAGGAAGGAATCGTGTTAATTGCTTTCAATGGCATCATTAACTTCGATTAAAAAAGAAAAAGATTTCAATTTTCTCTCAAGAATCCTTGGAAACAATTTTGCAGCAATGAAGCAACAATTGCTTTGAATTGAAGACAATAGCACACGCGAGTCGCTCGTATTCAGTCAAAACCACAGAAATAAATGTCATCATACCAGCTAAGGAAGTATAACTGAAGAGTTTAATGTTATCAAGAACATCTAGAATAAAAGCCAGTTTCTAACTCCTTTTGAAAAGGGCGTCCAACAGTTTGAGCCGGAGATGAAAATTGAGCTGACTCTTTGTTTAAAGCCCTCACAAACTCTGACAGGTGTATGCATACAAAATAGGTTAACTAGATGAAACTTCCTAGTTTAAGAGCTCTGATATTTGCGGAGGAGTGAAAGCGAGATGAATTAAACCGTTTTCTGAGGTCAAAACTTATTGTCAAATTCACGAATTATCACTCTATATAAAGAGCTAGGCCAATAGTCTATACAGAATCGTTTAATACATTGTTTGGGATATTAATGACCCACCAGGGAGAATTACTTCTTAGTAAGAAGTTCAAAGATTTGGAACGAGGTTAAAAACAAGAACAACAACAACAACAACAACAATCTTTATTGTGCTCTTGATACAAAAAGTGTTGAGACATTAAAAGGAAATAATCGTGAAAAAAAAGAGAGAGAGCACAGCCACTCAGAAATAGCAAGAGCTAATCGCGCTGAGTGGCTGAGTTGGGATTTGGTCAATGAAATGTCGTGTGCAGTAAATGATTTTTTGAAACGTGCCGTGATGTACATTTAGCCTTCTGAAAGATTATCCACGTTTTGTTTGAATAGTTTTTATCTTTTGAAAGCAACAAGTGGGAGTAATTTACACTGAAAAAGTGGAAAAATTGTTTATGACTATTCAAGAGATGCATGTCGCTCTCGACTTTATGAAATATCAAAATAAAAGAAATTCAGCGTAGTTTTTCTGCAGTAATTGAGGCACGTCACGCGAGCGGCACAAAATTTAGTGGTCGTTAATTTGAAGATTTGCAAACGTACAAAAAATGTATAATTACTATGCCCATGATTTAGCAATACAGGTATTTGGCGTTATGTTTCTTTGTTCCTCTCAAGAAACACCTTGTCCTTACACAACAAGAAAAGATATAGCTTCCAATATTACTGATTATCTGCCCTTCAGGGTGCCGGAAGAAGTTTAATGGAGGACGTGTAGAGCGAATTTGTTTAAAATTGATGTTGAGTTGTAAGCTATATAATGAGGAATCGATGAACGATGAATCATTATATCGTGAAACTGAGGCAATTGCAACACAGTTGCTAGTTCAACAAAGAATTTGTCCTGATCATCAGTCTGCTTTAGTAACCTTTTGAAGCAATATGGAGAATGCAAAGACTGTTTCTGCTTTATTTTGTCTCTTCTTCTTGTTCTCCTGTCTTACGTTTACAGATGCGTTTTTTGCAAGGGGAGGAGTAGGTAAACGATCTGGCATGAACAAGGTAGGATATTTACAGTCATATTCAATTAATTTTTTTGTAAACAAGATGCAGTTCAACGTTACTATCGAATTCCCAAACTAGCGGTAGTCTAAAGTTGTCAAAAGCTACTTTGTTTTTAGCTCAGTCATAAAAACGTAAATTTATCAGATCTGACAAAAAGTAAGAGCTGGAAACGGCAAAAGCCCGTAATAAGGAGCAAGTATAAACTCCGATGTGCCTATACAACGACATTTTCACAGGCCAGTTTATTTTTAGATCGATTTTCCTACGAATTTTGAATATAAAATAAGTCTTACAAATCCGTCATAATCAAAAACCTGAGACTAAAAATAGTATTTCTGGCTTGTTGATAGCACTTACTCCTTTTTTTTGTAGCTATCGTATGCGCACGCACACGGGACGGTGCGTCCATTTTCGCGGGAAAACGTGCTCAAATGATGGTCCTAAAAATAACTTCATCTGTGAAAACGCCGTTGCATAGGCCAAGTATAGGAGTTGCACGCTCAGAGTTAATGGGCTTCTGAGACGGCCGCTTTACACTCCTTTTTGACGTTGGAAATTGACATTATAAACAACTCAGTTGCTAAAACCGAGAACCCATGCTTAAGTTTTAGATGTGAACGTCGTCAGGAACAGTTGAATTTCGAGGGAAGGGCTTATCTAAAAATAAATTTACCTTGCAAAAACGCCGTTGTACGAATTTATGGCAGTTGCACACTCCGCCGGGTCATGGGCTCCTGCTAAAACCAATTTTTATGTTTAAAGGGACAGGTTCACGGTTCAGCGCATGCTCATTTATCAAAATGCTGTTTTTCTGCCGGGACATGCTGTATCGTCTGTGCAAGCAATATGATCATGTCATAATTTTGTCAAAGAACCAATCTGCACACTCCCCTGGCATTCATTTGCACTTGATCAACTTACATATTTGCAAATAGCTGTAAATTAATCAACCATGGAATAAAACCTTCGGCTCAACAATAAATTCAATGTTGGTAGTGTTGGCATAATCCACTAATTTTTTCTGCGATTTTAGTACTCCTCCATCCTTTTTCGTTACTCTCAAATACACTTGTACTTTGAAATACACTCTGAGATCGCTGAGATACATGTGAGTGGGATTATTAACCGATAGAATTAATAATAAATTGGAAAAAGTAATTTAATTCATGAGCATGCGCTTAACCGTGAACCTGTCCCTTTAACATCCTCTTCGGCTGGGGACAGATATAAGGAAAGAATCAGGGTTCTTTAATTCTTTGTAAATTTTGTGGAAAATTGATTTAAACTTTATCTAATCCTGACTTTGTTTTAGTACGCAGAAATTCGCAGGACGTTACAAAATGTGTGTGACTTTGCTCGTATACAGTGTGTAGACTCCCAACCATCACGTGATGAAGATTGGCCCAATAAGAGGGAAGCAAGTGAAGAGAGGAATATTCCTGTGAAGGAATACAAGATTTTTCAGTGATGATGAAAGAATCCTATTATCTCGTGCATTTAACGACATAAAATTGTAATTTGCTCTTAGACTTTTAGAAAAGCAAAATGATTGACAAGCATTTGTTTTAAAAGCATATTCAAATCCAGTCTCAGACGGACTAAAAATACTCCACCCTGTACTGTACAGGTTTCCTAGGGATAAAATCACAACGGAGACAATTTTTTTGACCGAAGTGATAAATTACGCTGAAAATAAAAGTACTCAATTGCAGCATTACTTTACGTTAATTATCGATACACACACCTTTAATTAAAACACACTGAAAAAAATCGACTCCCCCCCCGCGACCCCTCACAGAAAGCTACTACGTTTTGCTTTGTCCGCAAAAAGGGGTGGTTTCGTTGGGTAAGGTTTTTATACACCATCCCCTGACCACTATTTTCTTGTGTAATTTTCCCTCTGAATAAGGACAATTTCCGCCAAGTTTAACCAGTTCGCTTTGTTTGTAAACTCGGGCCCTGTTGTTTATGCGCACATTTAAGCATGTATGGCGTTTTTTTTAAAGTGCATTTTATTCAGTCCTTATCACGCCTTCAATCTAAAAAGTGTTTTAGTCAGTCGCTCGTCTTAAAAGCCGTGTAATTTGCCGTGCATAGAGTCTAGTAAACATGTACCACAACCCAACAAATGCCGGTAAAAGGACCGCTTCTTTTTCCCCGAGTCCAGTTTTTAATAGCCTTCTCCCTCTCGCGTTTATTTTTTGCCAGGAGTTCACTTACAGATTCCAGTGAGATTCTGCTTATAAAAAGCTGAAGCGAATACGTGATCTAAAATTACAAATTGAACAAAAGGAGAACTACCCTTGTTACCACGGACCTTTCATGCGCTGTTTCCGGTTTCGGTCAAGTCCTCAGCCGCACGCGAGAAACTCTCCTATACCCAGGCCTGTGAGACTTTCTCAGAGTCCTTCGCATCTTGTTTCCGGTCCCGGTAGCTCCCGCTCTTTCCGTCGCTCGCTTTGCGGCCGAAAACATAAAAAATTACTAGCTTGCCCCTCGCTCTCGGAAAAAAATTTGAACTCGACCGGCTTGTGGGCAAGTTTAGTTCCCATGGTAAAAGAGAACTTGACCGTTGAGAAATATGACTACTGTTCATGAACACGGTCAGACGAGGTCAATTAGTTGTTGGCGGCATTAAATTAGCAACAGAAGCCGGGGAAATTGAACGTCATTTCACGACGAGAAAGCGCGCGGAAAGGACTAAACACGTCCTCCGGTGCCCAATTTGATTTGCGTGCGCCGTCGTCCACTGACGTTTCCGCTTTGTTGCTTAAATCAGCCTATTATGTCTGTATTCGTCCCGGGGTACTCCTCTGAATTTACTATTGTGGGGAGGGTGCCACTGAGTTTATGAAACTCAGCGTCTCAAAAGGGTTAACCGTCAGCCGTCAAAAAGTCGTAAGGTATTCGCTCAAATTTCACCATTTCAGTTGATCTCCAGGGACCTTAGGCTCCCGAAGAATCTATAACCTGGAAAACCCAGTTCCCATGTTGTCAAAAACACACTCTGTAGACATTACAAGACCTTGGCACCTTGCTCATATCTATCAAGTTCTGAAAAACATGATTACATGTGTTAACCCATATATTCACGGATCGACGTGCTGACCTTTTTTTCAATAAGGAGAAAGAGAGTGGCAACAATTAAAGGAGTGTGCTTAGTATGTTTAAAGAAGGGTGTCCTAATGCATGCAAGCATTTAATGGTCACGCAAAAACCGTTTTTGAAGTAACAACTTTAAGAAATCGCTTCTCTTACGGCGCATGTCATTTGGAATAGACTTGGTCTTGTTAGCAGGAACTAACTCAGTCCTGGTCATTTGAAGTCATTTGGGGATTAATACTGTATTCCCTTTTTCAAAAAATATTACCTCGTATTAAACAGTAAAATAAAATGCTTTTTGCAACGCATCATTTACATCGCGATACAAGTTTCGCGCGACAATCTCGCTTATCAGTAATTCCATATTAGGAAGTAAATTTTAATTGGTTCCCTAAAAAATCCGAGCTTTGCGACAGAGTTATACGCTTCGGGGTCATATGAGTCTGTTAGTAAACAATTATCAAATAGCCCACCTTCACAAGGTGCCTCTGATCCCGTTAGCGGACTTACTGGTTTATGTGTATACTTTTAATTTTCTACCCTAATTTATTTCCTTCCCAAATCAACATTATTTCCCCCCAAAAACCAACCGTAATGCCCCCGCTAAACTACCTATTAGGCCAATAGAGAAGACCTGGACGCTGCTTATTAGAGGTCTTTTGGTTTTTGGGCTTCTTCACCATAGTCACCATTGATAGCGTTATCGGACAGGTTCCTAGCCAACACAATCTTTCCCAGTTTTTCGCGCTTTTTCCAGAGGAAAGTAAGCGATGGCAAACAGCAGAGCATATTTGGTTCAATCATCTTTATCTGAAACTCAGGTTCACCTTCGCGTACATGCCACGAACTTAATTAAAGCATACCCATTATATTACATAGTGTACCGCACCAACTATATCCATGGCTTACCCTTTCATTACGTAGTATTTATTATAGGGGGATCCAATACATGTACTTTAACATTAAGTAGGAATTTTAAAGTCGTTAAATACAAGTTATTTAATTAGATAAATAGATGGATAGATAGATAGATAAAGCGTTCATTCAAAATCACAACTAGCAGCTATAAGCTGAATTACTTGTGTTATGTACATCTGTCATGTTGATAAAAATTTAACCTTTTAAAAATTCCTAACTTTATCATAAGAAAAAAAAAACTATTATATAATGATAAAATTACATCAAATCTAGTATAAAAGTTCTATTTACAATTGCTGCTTTGCCGCATAGTGCTTATTGTAAAAGAATTTCTAAACCCCTTTGTTTTTACACGTGGGATCGAAAACATACGCCTATTCCCGCGGGCAGCAGGCCAGCTAGTTTATGCTGGCCATCGCTCTCTACAATTTGTTTCAACAGAGTGCTACATAATTCCTCGCGTCTATGAAAGTTATATTTGTTTTTCAACAAATTTAAAATGATGTTAACATGTTTATGGCCGGCTAATGTAATATCAACGGACATGCGGACAGCGCTCATAAAAGAGCCGTCATACTAAAACTTTTATCGGGGGATTTTCGTGCATGTGCATTTTATTTATACATGCAAACGAAACTAAGAGGCAGGGGCGGTGATAGGTTAAAGATAATTACGATGCCAACTGCCCAATTTGAATCAAAACCGTGTAGAATTGATTTTAAAATATTGTAACTGCCATATGAATGCTTGCTTTTGAGCCGAACAACAGCTGGTTTAGGAGCTTTAACATGTGACGAAGACATTGAGGACTGTGATGAGCGAACACGAAATCAGTAAGATCCTAAGAAGAGCTATGAGGTTTAAAAGTGTACAAAAATCATTATGGTTCGGACTCAAACCAGAACAAGCGTCAATCAAGTGAACCAATTCACTCCCAGTTTCCACTCATTTCATAGACACCCATAAGCGCAAAGTCGCTTGAGACGCGTAAGCATTAAAATCTCAATACTGTGGTAAATTTTATTTTAACAGCTTAATTGATAAAACCAGTTTTTGACTTTCCCACTGCTGCATCTGGATAGTATCTTTAGAAATAAAAACCCTTGCGAATTCAACAATAGTCGCAACTCATAATTATAAATTTACATCAGCGAACATAGCAACTGCCGCACATATATAAAACGCTATTTCCGCATTCTTTTAAATGGCTTCATGATTCTTGACGTTACATATTGCTCTTATCATGTATAATATATCAAAAATATTAACTTTACCTCATTCACATTAAACGCATAGCAAATCGCTTTTCTCGAACAGAGAGAAATTGTTATTTACACGATCGACGATCGTTTATTATCGTCATGTAGTCGAATGTTTATGATCATCAAAGTCACACTGACTCGAATTAATGAGTATCGAGCACTAAAGTTTATTTAGGTATTCTTTAAAACTGTAATTGGTGGGGGGGGTGGGGTTGGGGGTGTGCGGCTACACGTAGGTTACTGTAATTGTCATTAAGATAATAATGATTTTGAGATGACTACAACCAAGAATACAGTAGACATATAACAGAGAATGGAAGATGACGAGAATAGGTAACAGTTTAGTACCGTTTACGAAGTTGTTGATGCGAGTTCGAAAGTTTACGAAAGCGTGCGACCTAAAGTTACATATTCAGGATGTATTAATACAGATGCAAGATTTAAAATATTAAGACGGTGCATACTGAAAGAGAAGGTTATCCCTGTGTTACAACTCCCCAAAATTTATTATGTATGCAATGCAAGTAAACATTGACTACAGCACTCTAGAGATTACAAGAGTATGCGTAATTTTTCATCGCTAGGGAATTTTGCAACAACATTAATAATAAATATATAATATAAATTGATATAAGCGTTTTAGGGAACACACAGAATCTACCAAGTATACGTGCGATAGCTAGAGGCCCTGTTCAGATTTATGGATGACACGAACTCATAACACTCGAGTTTTGCGGGAGCGCGCAAACACTGATGAAAACGAACAAAACTTGTTATTTTCTCTAATAGCGATAAGTCACTTCCGTATGTTCAAGATATACAGTGAAAAGGACAGTAATGATTCAATTCGGCACACGACACTGATGTTCATTACATTTCAAAAGGGCACAAGGATGTTAAGGATAATTTAAGTTAATAAAGGCCGGAGTACGACAGTTAAGGCCTAACCGCTATACACAGCTAGTAACTGCAAATATGGGACTGTGGGTCCTAGTGGCCTAAATCAAGACTTTAGTTCCACGTGAATTACTCACTTTTTTTTACCCGTGCGCCGGCGCGCGCTTTCACATATGAAACGCGCGCGTTTATGAAGTCGGGCACGTGAGCTAATTTAACCGGAACTTTTAACGATATTTAGTATTGTACCCTGAAGAAGGAAGCATTACCGAAGCGCCGGTTAAGACCCTTTTGAACAACGTCAATTTCACATTTTTTAAGGTTATACATTAAGTAGCTACGCTGCGCAAGGAATTTAATATTTATTTCGAGTAACGGAAATTAACGACAACCATGGAGCCGTAAAGTGTGGGATTTTTTGAGACAGGCTAAGCTGATAAAAGACGATTGGTGATGATGATGATGATGATAATACCTGTCAAACTGTAATAGCGGTGTTGAACCACTAAGTGGGGGCACTAAAATAAGTTAAAAAGAATAAATAAATAATTAAAAAAACCCAGAATGTTACAAAAAAGAAATTAAGAAAAACTTTTTACAGTTTGTGCAAATAAGAAATTCGGCCGAACAGTATAAGTACAAATGTATCCATAATCATATTAAAATAGGAACTATAAAGAGAGCAGTTCGAGCAATTATTGTCTCAACGTTATATTTCAAAGAGAACAACGTGCAAGCTTCTTTCACGTTACCAGGAACGGAGCTCCATACCTTCAGGCCCATTTCCCTGAGCAAGTGCAGTTTCCAAAGGAGACAGTGTTAAATCATGATTGCGTAATTTATAGTTATTTTGCAGGCTGTTTAAATAGAGTGCTAATGTACGTAGGGCACATGTTGTTTTTAATTTTATACGTGAGAATAGCTATGTGCTGTAGTCGCCGGTAGAAAGAGTAACACACGACTATGTAAGAACGAACTCGAGTTAACACAAGCAAATGATAGTCTTGTCGTAGGAGCATTGGGGTCTTGTTTAGAATAAACGTAATTGATACCAATGAAGGACGTACCAAAGTTACGAACAAACCGAATGTTTATTGCAGTGTGTGCAATTTGACGAAGACAAAGGTTACGGTAAGTAAACACGAACATAAACGTAAGCCGAAGTACATCGACAATAGTTGTCGCAAGTTATCAACTGTAAGCCGAAGAACGGACAGTGTGCAATTTGGCAAAGGCAGCAACAGGGTTTACGATAGCGCGCGTTCGTAGTAATGGTAAGTAAACACGAAGATTAATGCAAGTCGAAGTAGTCGATAGTGGTCGTAAGTAACTGACAGTATCCCAAAGGATGACGAGAGAGTTCAAAGTAAACACGAAAATAAATGCAAGTCGAAGTAGTCGACAGTGGTCGAATGTGTACGCAATTCGGCAAAAGCATCTATTAAGCGATTACGATATATTGAGCGCTCTTAGTAATGATAAGTGAAAATGAAGATCAACAGGGAAAACGCAAGCCGAAGTAGTCGGCGATAGCGGTCGAAAGATACGGAAAGATCGAAAGATACCGATAGTGGTCGAAAGATACCGAAAGTACCGCCGAGGGATGGCAAGATTGTTCAGTACAGTTTACGCCATTAGCGATAGCGTGCGCTCGTAATTATGTATAAAGTAAACAGAAACATTAAACGGAAGCCGAAGCCGAAGCCGAGAATATAGTGGTCGAAAGTGACCGATAGTGCCCCGAAGGTTAGCAAGAGTCTATCAAATTTCACGCATCGGCATTAAAAGTATTGAAACGCACCTATCCTTAGAAAAAGGTAACTTAGAAACAAAATAAAAAGGCTATTGTTGCTTGGTAGCAGTCATTTTGATAAGAAGGAAACTTCCTCCTTTGCAAATGCTGCTACTCAAGCATGATTCTACAGTTATTTCGTTTCTTTTTTTACTTTTAGAAACATTATTAGATTAAGTTATTAAAATATTTCTTCTTTAACGATGCTTGACTTTTTGTGTTATAAGTCGCAGGCACTTTTCATTTGGTGGAATTTGACAGCCGGTAGGATGATGACCATGAAGTCCATTTAAGAAACATGTCCTAAATCAGAAGAGAGTGCAACGTTAATTAGTTGACCGTACATAAGCTATGAAAAAATTTGAGTCCTGGTATTACTTGCTCTTGTTTTTTGTAATGGTTAATTATTATAGAACTATGATAAATGAATGCCTCGGAATACCCCTGCTCGAAAACTTTTGTAACAATAGCTAGTAATTATTGGTTACTCACGAAATCACATACCTTACAGAGTTGATATTCTCGCATCAATGACACGACTTTCGTCAGATGATAAACAAGTGCAGTTGGGAAGGAACCTAAACCCAGCAAAGATAACGATCAAAGCAACCATTCGTTAAAAAATAAAGCATCTGAAATAAATACAGGTTTTACCCTTTGATATTGTGATAAGCGCTATAAGAAACTTTTAATTCCTTATGGCTTCTGTTTTGCAACAGGGATAAATGAGTTCATTTCTGTTGTTTAGTTATTAATTATTAATTATTTTATTAATTATTATTATTTTCTGTTTAGTATACAAAAACATGTACCACGTTATTATCTTATATTAGTCCAGAACTTGTTTCAGGGCTTAACTACCAAAGGGCTTGATATGTAAGTCTAACGAGAAAATCGAGGGTTAATAGGAAGAAAAAAACTATTATAGTACAAATCACCTGAAGCTTAATCGACGTTTTCCTACTCGATGAGCGAACTAAGTCGGCGACTCAGTTTCATTCCAAGGTATTTTCCGATACATTCGATCTAGAAAATAAATATGCTCAAGAAAAACAAATAATCGGTTAGAAAATGTTACCAGCAGACATCAATTAAAATAATATTGAACCCATTTAATGAGGAATTATTGCGCTGATTCTTTACAGACCGTCTTTTCCCGGTAAAAAGAGATCCTGAAATTGGTTCTAGAAGCGAGTTCTGAGTGAAGTTCCTGGTTAACTCTACTTTCGTGTTCCCTTAAAAACAACAACATTTACAGCTGTAGGTGTAGAATACTTTGTATAAATATCAGCAATTCTTTGTAGTACTGCAGGGAGCACCTGTCTCTAATATTTTGCTGAGTTATAAGCCTAGTGGCTTCCCTTGGGCATCCTCGCCATTAGTGTCTTAAATAATCAGATTACCTTGCTTTTGTACAGCTTTTGGCAAAACAAAGCCTGAGTTGGAATCCCGCTTCACTAACTGTATCATTGCTTTATAGAAATAACAGAGTTTCCCTGTAATAGTTCAGGAAGCGCCTGTTTCCCATATTTGCTGGGTTGGAATCCCAGTTGACCTAACTATATTTAATTTAGAGTATGCCTGTAATTTTAAACCATAATAGACTGAAGGAACAATCCAGTGAGCTCCTGTCTCCCTTGCTTGCTGGGTTGGAATCCCAATTTATCTAGTTTAAATAGTAATTATAAACCAAAAAAGACCGAAATATCAGTCCTGGGAGCTCCTGTCTCCCTTGCTTGCTCAGTTGGAATCAGAGTTTATCTACTTTTAATAGTAATTTTCAAACTATAATAGACTGAAGTATCAGTCTCGGAAGCTCCTGTCTCCCTTGCTTGCTGGGTTGGAATCCCAGTTTATCTAGTTTTAATAGTAATTATAAACCAGAAAAGACCGAAATATCAGTCCCGGGAGCTCCTGTCTCCTTGCTTGCTGGGTTAGAATCCCATTTTATCTAGTTTTAATAGTAATTATAAACCATAATAGACTGAAGTATCAGTCCAGGAAGCTCCTGTCTCCCTTGCTTGCTGGGTTGGAATCCCAGTTTATCTAGCTTTAATAGCAATTAAAAACCATAATAGACTGAAGTATCAGTCTC
Organism: Porites evermanni; assembly: GCA_942486025.1. NCBI lineage: Eukaryota > Metazoa > Cnidaria > Anthozoa > Scleractinia > Poritidae > Porites > Porites evermanni. Next base: position 26,822 of record CALNXI010001156.1, on the reverse strand, counting down.
GGGAGCTCCTGTCTCCCTTGCTTGCTGGGTTGGAATCCCAGTTTATCGAGTTTTAATAGTAATTATAAA
>CALNXI010001156.1:4735-19725 GCA_942486025.1 Porites evermanni | reverse complement strand
AACTTGTACAAAAATCTATATTCCTGTCGGGGCGATCTCCTCGGTAATAGCAAATCTAGAAATGAGACTTCCAAAACCGCAGATCGGTTTCTAGCTTGCTGGTGGCCCAGGGTACTCCGGATTTCGGTAAAACATGGGCAGGCGCGGATCCACACCGGTTTCCACTGTTTTACAGTTTTACAGTTTTACATAATTAGTACTGGGCTGCCAGACACTAAGACTTTTGTACAAACCAAAATGAATTCTTAACGTTTTTGATTTCGCTCCTCTTAAATAACATGTTTACGACCTGCAATTAGGAATTAAAGTTGGCTTTTATTAGTTCAATAACTGTAACTGCAAACCATGATGGCCATCTGATATAGGGGGCTAGTTTTTTAAAAATGCCGTAAAATTGTTGTGTGCCACACTTTATTCCCCCCCCCCCAAAAAAAAAAAAAAAAAAAAAAAAAAGAACAAAAAAGAGAAAAGAAAAAAATAAAAAAGAATAAAAAAAAAAAAAAAAAATAAAAAAAATATTTAATAGATGTATGTATTCGTTAAATATTTTTTATAAAATTTTTTTTCTCAAATTTTGTTTTTTTTTTTTTTTTTTTTTTGGGGGGGGGGGGGGTAAAGTGTGGCACACAACAATTTTACGGCATTTTTAAAAAACTAGCCCCCTATATCAGATGGCCATCATGGTTTGCAGTTACAGTTATTGAACTAATAAAAGCCAACTTTAATTCCTAATTGCAGGTCGTAAACATGTTATTTAAGAGGAGCGAAATCAAAAACGTTAAGAATTCATTTTGGTTTGTACAAAAGTCTTAGTGTCTGGCAGCCCAGTACTAATTATGTAAAACTGTAAAACTGTAAAACAGTGGAAACCGGTGTGGATCCGCGCCTGCCCATGTTTTACCGAAATCCGGAGTACCCTGGGCCACCAGCAAGCTAGAAACCGATCTGCGGTTTTGGAAGTCTCATTTCTAGATTTGCTATTACCGAGGAGATCGCCCCGACAGGAATATAGATTTTTGTACAAGTTACAATTAATTTTTTTTTGAAACCGTGACCAGCAAGCGGTCATACCCAAAAGCTACTTCAGAATTAAGAAAAGAGAAATTTTTCATTTACGGAAATCAACGCGTACTTAACTGTAGATCAAGTGCCTACCTTCACAAGAAAACAAGCCTCTACACGCAAGTCCTCTGTGTAGCAGACCAATAAAATTCGGTCGATCAGGTCATAAGTCAAAACTTAATTAGCAAATTTCTTCTTAGTTGTGCGAGAAACGCGGGGAGAAACGCCAAATTATTCGAAAAAAGTGTCTGCCACTGACGCTGGTTTCCGACAGCCATATTGTTCCTAGCACGTGACTTGTAATGGCGCGAAATGATGTGACATGCTACCAACGAAGGGAATACCCCGCCTAGGGCGCGACTACTGTAACCATGGATATCATTCTTTCTTGAGGTGTAAGTGGGGCCGCTTTGTAGACAAAGTTCACCAGTCAGACTACAGGACAATAACAACACATTTGAAACTTTATAGACTGTAGTATCAGTCCAGGGAGCTCCTCTTTCTCTTGCTTGCTGGGCGGTAATCCTGAAGTATGAGTTCTGGGAGCTCCTGTCTCCCTGGCTAGCTGGGTTGGATTCGCAGTTGATCTATTTTTACTAGTAAGTTCCACATATCATAGACTTAAGTATCAGTTCCGGGAACTCCTGTCTCTCTTGGTTGCTGGGTTGGAATTTATTTTACCTTAATTTTAATAGGAAGTTGAAGTATAGAGACTGCAGTACAGCACCTGTCTCCCATGCTAGACCCAGCAACCTTAAATGTAATCATAGGAAGTATGATAATTGAAAGCTGATGCTCTTTGCTGGGTCCTTAAATGGTAATTAATTTATTTATTGGGAGACAATGCTAGTTATGTACAGCACATAAGGCAATGGTGGAGATAGCACTTACATTATTTTCAAATCTCTATCCTCTCCCTTCATGAGTTGAATGCCTTTTTTTTTTCTGCAGACATTTGGTCTGCTTTTCTGCTAATTCTCTATCTGTTAAAATGAGAAAGTAACAAATTAAACAGATGAAGATAATGGAGCTTTTAAATATGCGTATTGTAGAACAGGTTTGTGATTGACTAATTAGCTGAGAAATAATTTGCACATCAATTTTAAGTGTAAGGTGAAACTTTCCAAAAACAGATTGTGTAAAAGGTGTATGGTAATTTACAAAATGAATTATGATCAAAATAATAATAATTTGTTTGAATTTATGTTTAATTCAGCTTTCATGGTCAGGTTTAAAACAATCTGATACGGCATTTTCTGACAAGGGTTTTACAGGAGAATTTATTTGTGCTAAAAAAGGACATTTTTGAAATCATGAAATCCTTTGTGACATCCACCTCCATATTAAAAAAGAAAACAAAAAAGAACAAAGTGCCAAAATTCCAGGTATGGAGCAATGATAGCTAGCAATTTTGTTAACATATTGAGTAATTTATTATTCCGGGTCCCTCAGTGTTGTAATATTACTGGGCAAGTACTGTAACCGGGGCCACTTAGACAAAGTTAACCAATCATATCTCAGGAAAGCTGGTTGTTGACCAATCAGCAGCTCGTCACAATGATTAAACATTGATTGCTAATTTAACATCTGTCAAGAAAGCAAAATGTTTCATCCGAGAATGTTTTTCTATTCAAAAGTTACATACAACAGCCTGGAGACATATTTGCTTGACACAAACTGTTATTTTTTCATCTACCAGGAATTTCTTCCCTGATGTTTATGTTTTTTGCCTCCATTGTTCAGTGTAATGGCGACCTACCAGGAAACACGGGCTTACTTCAGCAGGTTCAAAAGGTCACATCTGCAGGCTGGTATTAGTTGATTTTGATGCATCTTGGTTTTTTTCTTCATTTCGGGGTAATAATATTATAATTGATGATAAACTTTCTCAGAATGTATTGTTATTTTTCCTGCAATCCAATCTGTCAAAGTGGCCCCAGTTAGAGTAAGTCAAACTGTAATTGTATTTATGATTGCAATAATATCATCACAAAACCCCAAGTAGCAAGTCACATAATTCTGCACCAATACAAGTAAGGCGTCAAAGAAGTTAACTTTTTCACTATGGCAGGAAAAAAAGCCACTTACATTCTGAGATGTGCATGACCACTTAAGTTCCCTTTAGACATCCAAACAGATAAATAGTTTTTAAGGTAGCTTCAAATTCACCAAACAGGCTTCTAAATCTGAGAAAAAAAAAACATTTTAAACACTTTTTTGCAGCTTATTTGGAAATCTTCAGTCATTTGCTGCCTCTAAATATTCTAATCGAATTGTAATAGTGCCTCATACCTTGATATGTTTATGGTACAACCACTGTAAGCGGGGACACTTTCAAGAAAATTAGTTTTGGGCCAATAAGCTTGTCATTAGAAAATGAAAAGTTAGTCCAACCACAACATTTAAAATATTGACGGCAAACATTACCAAAAACCAAAATTTTTCATCAGACAATGTTCTTCTTTCCAAAACTTTCAAGGACGCATATTTGTTTAATAAAGATGGGGGGATTTTGGCCGGACTTTACGATATTTTAGCAAAGCTTCACAGGGTAATCCAATTGTGTGCCACCTTCAGGTCCACAAAGGTTGTAATTTCTGCAAATACTACTTTGGATAGAGCAGCACTTTTACTGAGTACTGAGTTTTTTGACATCCTGAGCAAGAGCCTTTCTTCTCACAGGGTGTCATTCATTACAGTTGTTTAGTTGTCAGTAGTTCTTGATATTCTTGCAAAAATTTGGGAATTTCTCGACGGCCTTTGCCTTCTCTCTTTCTTAGTCTAGAGTTTTTTGTTAAATTTTGATATTCTTGCTGTTCTTGCAATATTTGTTAACCTGTCTTTGCAAACTTTTCAAGGACCTTTTTTGCCTTTCTTCTTTTTTTTTAGTCTAGAATTTTGCTGAATTTGTCATTCTTACTATTCTTGCGACATTTGTCACCCTGTCTTTTTTGATAACAAGAAAAAATAGTCTTGTTACTTTTGTGATTTTTGCAAAATTTGTGGAATTCGAGAGGGCCTTCTTTGCCTTTCCTCTTTATAAGTCTACAATTTTGTTATATCTGTCATTCTTGCTATTCTTGCAATATTTGCAAGTAAGTGTCGGACAAAGTTTTCTTGTGACTCATTTTTTTTTCCAAAATTGCAAAAAAAAAGGCTATCAAATCTTTACAACAGAGTTCAATCCTGGAGGCACTCTCATGTTGGGAAAACTTTTGTACCAACAAAATCAAGATGCAACATACATAAATAAGCTGACCACTGATAGCTTTAAACAGGTGCGAAGGATTAAAATGACAAGAACACAACTCTGTGTTTATGTTGACTCTAAACACTTACTCCTCATCAAATAACAATGGAGCTAACATTTTTAGAGGTTCATGTAGTCTGGAAACCTCTAATCAGAAATTTTTTCCCTCATATATTGGTTCTGTATTTTTTTTTTTTTTTTGCTGGGGGGTGTGGGTGAAAATCGCAAACACAACTCGTTTTTGGCGTTTTCAAAATTCTTCCCCCCCCATTAAAATGACACTAATAGTTCTCCTACTCATAATCTTAATAATAAAAAAACAAATCTTAATCATATTCATATTGAGTAAAATAATTATATATGAAGAGAGCATACAACCACATCAACNGGAAGTCTCATTTCTAGATTTGCTATTACCGAGGAGATCGCCCCGACAGGAATATAGATTTTTGTACAAGTTGCAATTAATTTTTTTTGGAAACCGTGACCAGCAAGCGGTCATACCCAAAAGCTACTTCAGAATTAAGAAAAGAGAAATTTTTCATTTACGGAAATCAACGCGTACTTAACTGTAGATCAAGTGCCTACCTTCACAAGAAAACAAGCCTCTACACGCAAGTCCTCTGTGTAGCAGACCAATAAAATTCGGTCGATCAGGTCATAAGTCAAAACTTAATTAGCAAATTTCTTCTTAGTTGTGCGAGAAACGCGGGGAGAAACGCCAAATTATTCGAAAAAAGTGTCTGCCACTGACGCTGGTTTCCGACAGCCATATTGTTCCTAGCACGTGACTTGTAATGGCGCGAAATGATGTGACATGCTACCAACGAAGGGAATACCCCGCCTAGGGCGCGACTACTGTAACCATGGATATCATTCTTTCTTGAGGTGTAAGTGGGGCCGCTTTGTAGACAAAGTTCACCAGTCAGACTACAGGACAATAACAACACATTTGAAACTTTGTATATACCCAACACCCAGGAGACAGATTTCTTTGACACAAGCTGTTATTTTGTCATCCAGCGGCAATTTCCTCGCTACTATTGCCGCGCTTTGCAATAATATGTTTTTCGCCTACGTCAGAGGAGGGGGAAGCTACTTCCTGTACATTCTCTTAGTGAAATCAAAACGATGTTCTCATGGACTATAGAATTATGATGATGTTCTCACAATGCTCGCACGCTACGTTGCCAGCAGAATTGAGTACTCATCACGCGTATCACGTCATAAACCAAAGCTCAACGGCAAGAGAAGCAACTAAATCATAGCTGATTATTTCGTTTCGTGGATTGACAACTAACTTTCTATGATTGTATTGTTATTTTCTCGTAATCCGATTGGTCAACTTTGTCCAGGTGTCCCCGGTTACAGTGGTCACAGTGTAATCTAATTTTGATGAAATTGCTAGTATAGCTACCATTATTAATTGTTTTTTCTTCATATATCATCTTTTTTTTTGTTTTGGAAACTTAATGATTAAAAATATTATTTCGGACGTTGTCTGGAGTTTCCAAAAATTCCGTTTTTTGAAGCTTATTTACAGAACAAAATTGGTCATGCGTACCTTCATCAGTGTTTTTTCGGCGTTGCATGTATTTAGGCGGCTGAATTCCTTCTCCTTTCTAATCTGTAAACGGAGAGAGATAACAAGAAATAAATGTATTCTGTATTCTGAATACTGGTGTCATTACAAGTGATTTACAATGCTAAAAAATCCACATAGTTTAGCGGAGGAAATCAGTCACTTAGCTTATACTCAAAACTACTACTCCGTTGATTCACAAGTCAGGGACACCCAACGAGGATATAGTTCAAAACCACTTAACATAGCGTTGTTGAACGTGTTTTAGTATTTAAACGGTAGATATAGGCATATTTTTATCCCCTAAAAACTTTTCATCTGTTCGAATTTGCTAGCTGAAAGTCTAGCGATCCGAAAATTATATTGATAAAAACTTACCTTCTCGAAAATTTCAGCCAGGAAAAGGCTCCCGAAAATTCTAAGTGGCCTTTTTTAGGGTCAAAATCCGTTAAAAATGGGTAATTATACCATTTTGTAGATGTTCGAAAATCTTAGGAGAGGCAGGCAAGCAAGCAATTTTACAACAAATGTTCCGAAAATTCTAGATCTCAAATCGTCTTCCGAACAGATATTTTCCAAAAATTGCCGTTGGGTGCCCCTGACAAGTCGAGTACATTTATTTTTTTTCTCCTTCAATGTTCATAATGCCTGCTGTATTTGTTGGATTTGAGCCGTGGTAGATAGGCAACGAGGCGCGTCGGCTATAATCATCATCTGCTCATAGAGAATTGGCTCTCCGACTTCATTTGTCATGAAAACAACCGATTTTCAGCTTGTTTTTAAATTTTGTGCAGACGGGTACAGTTACATATTTGGAGAGCGTGGTACTGAATGGCTCATATATGAGAGCTAAGCCAATTAAAATTCATTATCCAATGATTCAGTTTTTAAAACTTTTTAGTAAGTCCTGTTAGTACATCCTCAACTTTACCAATATCGATCATTATCACTGGTTTTTCTTTTCGGTTTCATTATTTGATTAGGAATCAGGATTTGATTTAACGAATCTCTGAGTTAGTTTTAACCTACTTACCTCTCCTCTCTCTCGACTATTCCGGGGGCCCCAACTGTCCACGGTTCGATGTCAGTGATCTCAACATGTAACTGATGACAAGAAAATAAAAAAGCTTGTGTTAAGGAAACATGATTGAGTTAAATTTTCAGTTTTTTTCACGACAGGACAACGACAAAAGCAGTATGTAAATATTAATTTCTCACATTTTCAAACTGTCATGTTTCAATGTTTGCTCTTTTCCTTCAGAGAGCGCGGCCTCGGCAGGGGAAACTGCACTTTTGAAAAAAGTAAACTCTGAACAAAGAAAAAATAATGAAAATAATCAATCAAAGAATGAAAATAAACCTGACAACAAGAGAATATTTTTGTTGGCGGGCTACTTGGACAAGCTATAGATAGATCAAGCTATGTTCCAGCTCGAATCACAAACTTAACTTTGAAAACATTTGAGTTGTGAAAAAATATAAAATTAGTTGATTCTACTTACCAACTGACTTACCAGTCATCAACCAGTCGTCATCCGTTAATAATATCGCCACGTCGGTTAGTCAAGAAGAAAGGATAGACCTGAGGTTCCGAGCTCTCTTTGCGATCAGAGTCGATGCTTGATACATTTTCAGTAAGTTCGTGAGACTTCACAGAAGGGTTCAGATCTTCAAAATTGTTCATAATGTCATCCTGGCAGCTTGAATTTCCTTGGTTTTCATGAAACGCAAGCGATCGGCAATCTTTCAGTGGAAGAGTAGCACCTGACAACGATGTCGTTAAAAATTTTCAAAAATAAAGTTTGCCGTATTTGCGCATGGGTGAATAAATTTGAATCATTATTATATTTTCTCGCAAACATCCGTGAGAATCTATTATACGGAACAGTACCTACACAGAAACGCCTGTGAAATATCAATCTCATTAGCATTGCATAAGAGTTGGACCGCGTAAGTGAAACTATGACTGTATGAGGAGTTAAACTAACAACCGAGTTAGGAACAGCGGTTGGGAACCAAGTTGGCAAGCGCGAGTTATAACAAACTTTGGGCGATTTGGTCATTGATTTAAGACACGTTTTTGGCTATTTTTTCTTTTTTTTTGTTGCTATTTAAAGGAAATCGTCTTTGTATTAGCCCAGCACCAGTTCCGATCAGCACTTTACGCTTTAAGCAAAATTCGCCTGAAGCTGATTCGTCCGTTAGCACGTCTTGAAGACGTGCTACCAAACGGATACTTCGTCTTAGAAGGATTATCCGTCTCTAAATTTATATCTAGACGGAACGTAGACGGTTTTTTTACGAAGTTTCCACTTGAGAGGGGCTGGTTTCTATATTTTCGCAATGTTTCCTGGAATAAATAAATATGAAATATCTAGACAAATTATTCATCAAAATTTGTCTTCGGATTTACACTTAGACGAATTATCCGTCTGACGGATAAATCCATCTAGACGGATAACTCGTCTTTAGAGCGGTTTTCACTTGACTGTCGTAAAACCAAAACCAAAGTAAATACACTAGCCAACCAAAGGGCGTAGTAAAACCTAAACCAAACCAATACCTCAATTACTTTCGACAGTCTAGTGAAAACCGCTCTATCATGAATTCGGCCATTGAATGCTGCGTTTTGATGGGTTCGGTATGTAAGGCCAGGCCATAAGACTGAATGTATCTATTTAAAAAAAAAGAATAATAATAATGGCGTTTAAACCAATTATAAGTATTCCATCTTTGGCTGTTCAGACGTCGTTCAACGATATTTATTGGTCAACGATCTTATCCAATACGTTGCATACCGTGGGGATGATCGTTTTATCGCCATTTTTCAGTGATTCTTCTGTTAACCGAGAGGTAGAGTCGAGCTCAAAATTTTTCTCGAGCGCGAAGCAAGCAAAAGCGAGCTCGCCCTGGTACCAACTACCGAAACCGGAAATGAGGAGCGAAGGACTTTGAGAAAGTCTACCGAGAGGCAGAAAATATATTATTAAGTTTGCATACGTATATATTACTACTCTCCGGGTTAGTGTTCAGATTGATGGTGCAACGTGAGTCCAATTATAAGGAGAAGTCTATTCACGGAAGCTGGAAACTGAAAGTAGGTAAATAATTCCAGCTCTACGCGTTTTAGAGAAAAGATATCTTATTGGAGTAAAAACCATCCCTGTTTTTTATTTGCTACGATCAAACAGCTCTTGAGAAACTCCGATATGAGGTTGTTAATGGGGGAGGGAATGTAAGAAAAAAGCGAACCGTCCCAGCCTTCTCTCAACCATTGTCTTACGTTCTGATGTAAAACTCTTTCTAGTAAAATATTTCGTCATTAAACGCCCTTCAAACTTCAAACGTTTTATGGGTCATTGAAAGGGTGATAAGCAAGTCCATTCAATTTTTCTTCCAAAGGTTTAATGATTATTTAAGCAACTGTTTTACTGTACACAATAGATGGTTCGTAGGCAAATATACACGATAACGAGCCTTTTTATTCATTTCTGTTGACTGTTCGTCAATAAACACGTCAAAATTCTTCTTTTTAATATTTATTTGATCAGCTGACTTAAGCAAACGACGGATAATCTTTTATTATGCGCTTCAGATTCGTTTTTGAGTTACCTTTTAAGTCAACCGTAGACGAACAATTTAAAGAAGACCACTGTGTGGACTTCGGTAAGTTAACCAGCGTCATGGCATTCTTCCTTTTTGTGGCAAAACTACGTAGTTACATTTAGACGTATTCAATCATCTCGTGTAACAACACCAGTGTTATATCAAACACGCTACTAAAACTTTCAAACAGCGCGGGTCGGAGAGATCCCCGTGTTCAATTTGAGTTCAGACAGGAGCCGGCTTTTGCCCAGGTTAAGATTGACAAAGTGTCTGGCGGAGGTTAATGACTATACTCCCATGCCAATCATGTGTCTTATTGAAGAGAAATATATTGATAAATCAGATCTAGATTTAAATTATGAATCATGTTCTCAGGAAATTTAGTGGAATCTGTAGAAATTTTATGTTGTATCAAAACGATAGACAGCCGTTTCTCATTGTCAAGCAATTGTATAATACAAACCAGCATATTTACTGACATTTAGAATGCGTTCTTCGTCTATTTTTTATTTATTATTATTATTATTATTATTATTTTCTGTAGGTAAAATGCGCACAGTCTTGTTAACGTTAGTAGCCTTGTTACTGGTCTCCGGTCTCAAATCCGAAGGAGAGGCGGAATGGAAGAAGAGACATGAATGGGCTAGACAATTCTGGGGCACTTTCAAGATAACGCCGTCAAAACCCGTAGGACCCGACGGTTGGAAAATGACTGTGACATTTCCCGAACCTGGAATCAGAAGGATAGAGGTGTGGCAGGCGAAAATCGTGTCTGTGAACGACGATAAAACAGAGTTCGTGCTCGAAAATCAGCATTGGAATGCTGAATTAGAAGAGGAGAAAACGCTAGAATTCCCCTTCACCGTAACCAAGAAGAACAGAAAGCGTTTGAAGGGCATGACGGTGTCTTTCGAGCGTATCGGCGAGGAAAGTGGTAGTGGAATGTCTGTGGAATGAAGGCTGAATTTATGGTTACTGTACTATGCTTAGTAAGAAAAGTTGAAAGAATAAAAAACGAAATAGTTAAAAAACAATTACAAGGGATTGAAGTCACTTCCATTTTTCAAAAAGTTTGATAAATATAAAGGACCTTCTCCACCGTATTCTACCGTAAACTTCCGGTTTCCCAAACTAAATGGTAATTAGTATAAAGCGTACCTTTTGGGGCTGTAAAACGGAGTTGAGACAGTTCTAAACACAACAGCGTTCTAAGACGATTCTCAGTTAACCCAACGCTAATTTCTAATTTCTGTTTATCGTGAACAGGTCCCGATGGTTTCTAAAACTGAGGCCCAAATAAGACTTAGTTTAGATTGCGGACCCTATACGTAGCAAGGATATCTGGCACAGTCTGCAAAGTAAGAGACCAGGGGTTACCATACTATACCTTTTTAGTTTCGCAAATGCTTCTTTGACCTCACTCCATGTAACGGAATCAAGACAGTCTTGGATTCTGGATTCCACGTCGTGGATTCTGCAATCCCGGTGCTGGATTCCAGTCTTTGTCAGTGGAACTTGGATTCCGGATTCCAGTCATTAGAGGGAATCCGGAATCGTCAAGCTGTATTTCGGATTCCAATACCCTGGATTCCGGATTCCATAAGCAACATTTTCCCGGATGCCGGATTGCATAAGCAGAAATCTCCCCAATCTTGGAATCCGGATTCCCTTATGGTGGGGCGATTAACCGAATTTCAGGTACTTTGGTTTAATTATGAACGAACAGAAAAATCTGTCCTGATTTGACAGAATCGGATTTGTGAATTTCGGGCCTGATACTCGTTAGCCTGAAATTCATCCGATTCGTTTTCTCCTGAGGGAGTAATAACGACTCGAAGTAATCGGATGAAATTCAGGCTAGATACTCGTTAACTAAATACCGATAAAAACTATACAAAAAAATTGTATTAACAAAAATGATACAACTGAACTTTGGAAGAATACAATTTATTCGGAGTGAAAGACTTTCGCAGTTGCTGAATAAACTCTGTCAATAGGCGAGCAGTCAGCTTACGTTAAATTTCATAAAAACATAACAATAACATTTTCAATACCTGTCACTTGTTAAATGGTTTCTCTTTAATTTCCTATTTTGGTCACTATTTTCAGTCTATGAGCCAACCCGGCTGAAAGCAACTCAGTTTACATTGTCTAAAAACAGTCTTTAACTATTCAGCAAATCAACAAATAGATTCAGACATAACTTCTGTTGATGTGAATGACAAACTGATTTGCAACTTGAAATAATGCTTTGCCGGCATATGCACCTCCTGATACTGGTCGTTACTAGATATTATAGGGTTGAAAACCTCCCGGAAAACCTTTTTTTGTATCAAAGTTTTCAATATACTGTGAATTGTTGAACTTGAAAAAAGACAATAATATTTTATCAGCTGAGGCGCCTTTGTAAAGGACACAAGAAAACAATTTGAGCTTTTGCATTTCTCTTGTGTCTACCTTGAACGGTGTGTTTGGCCAGTTCGCTTACATCGCACATAAGAATCAGAAAGCTTTGTTTAAGCAGCGTAATATGTTTTTAAAACCAACAATGTTAAATTACGATCATGTATAAGACATCTCTTGTTGGCTTTCTCCACGTCTGAATATCAGCGATCGGCAGCTAGACAACAGCATAAAATCTCTTTAAAAGATCCGAATTAACAAGAGGTGAGTTTTCCATGCGGTATTTTCCTAAGTTGCCACCCACATTGAAACACCTAAACGTATCAAGCCATTTCGGCCGGCCAGTGTACGATGTATTCATTAAACCCACTAGATTGTTTGCCAGCTAAACGCAATCTTGCTTCGGTATAAGGTTCTCTGAGCTTTTACTGGCTCTTCCTTTCTTCATTTCCTTATACAAAACGTTAAGAGGTAACAACTGAGGCAGCTACCTTTTTTATGCAAAGACACCAAACTCAAAATTTTTCACCAGTCAGTACGTTTTAATATGTTAAAAGTTAGATTAAGCTTTTATAGTAAGCATCGTCACAAGTTTTTGTTTTTTTACGAATGACCGCAAAATACGAAATGTTATCAATCGAAATAAAACTCGTCTTATGCCATTTTTGAGTGATCTTAATTTGTTCGTTTTTGGGGACGTGTGAAAGTTTGTAAAGTGTGTTTTAAAATCATACAATAGAGAGTTCGTTAAGTTGTTTGCCCAATCGGTCGAGATAACGTAGCATCTAATGCCTATTAATATGATGTCACATATAATTGACAAAAAGTTTCTTTTTCCTCAATTCATCCTTCACCCAGGCTAAAACTATGTTACTTATAGTAAAAACCGTATGTAAGTGACGATAGAAAAAAAAATAAAAATAAACAAAAACAAAAAAATCACGACCTCCGCTGAACCAAAAACTAACAACCTAGTAACAATGGTTTGACTCCAAGACTCATCTACTGAAGTCGTCGGAAAAGGAGAAATCTGAAAAAAATTTCGCGTATACTAATATTTCACTTCAATAATCATGTCTTAATTTCATTTGTTAATCTGAGGTTATGTTGTGATACCATTTTAGGAGAGCATGAGGTGTACATTCGTTGTCCTAGCTATCTCCATTCTACTTCTTTACTCCCAGCGAGCATTCTCCGAAGAAGTCAAGGTGAAGATCTTTAATCAGTGGCCCCAAGGATTCTACGGACAGATATCGATTGATCTCGAGGACGAAGTCGAAGATGGTTGGCAAATCACCTTGAAGTTCTCGAAGCCAATTAAAGAATTGCTAGCTTGGAATGCTAATGTAGATGCCTCTTCAGACGACAAGATGGTGTATATCCTCAAGAACAGGTTCTGGAACAAAAAGCTTAAGGCCAAACGTTTGAAGTTTCGATTCCTAGGGTACAAAGCAAAGGTTAATGAACGCGCGCCAAAAATATCTGGCGAGTTCACTCGTCTCGGAGAGGAATCTGGAAGCGGTTTCTCAAAATGAAATTTAAAACGTAACTGATAATTGTCAAGAAGAGGAAAAAGCTAATTGATACTGACAATTATAGTATGAGGAGTCAATAAATAAACTTATAGATGTTCAGTATGTTTTGTTTGTATCAGTTTGTCTATTGCAACTTTAATTTTTTTCGCTGATGTTTACTGTTCGACTACTTGAACCGGGACGCTTGGAAGAAGATTAGCCAATCAAAATTTACAGTTTTTGAAAACAAAAGATTCTCGGATTTTCTTGCAAACCGACCAATAACTTTCATGAATTTGAGGACTGCTTCCTGAGAGGTCAGGTAAGGTCAAACAGGTTGAAACCTTTCAACGGTTGCATAATTGACCCTTGAATTTTATGGTCCGCTTGCAAAAAGACTTGAGGATCTTTTGTTTTCAAAAACAGTTGTCATTGGGTAATTAACCTCCCTTCAAGCTAGTGCCCCGGTTCGAGTAATCGCACTCTAACCACACTAGGAATAAATTGATGGACACTTTGTCTCTCGATATAACTCACTTTTAAAACCTGAGGAATAATTAATTGGATCAATAATTGCTGAACGTTTCGGTACTCGTGACAAAAAATTATATAATGATCCGAGTGAAAATAATGCGAAAAAGGCAGAAATTATAAACAACAAAAACAATCAAGGAGTAGCTTGTAATCTGTAAGGATCTCAACTGATAGAAATGATAAGAGGCTGAATACCCTTTTTTCGCTGTAAACCAAGGCGGGATGTTTTTTCGGTAGAGGCAGGGGAAGGCCAGCGCAACTCGACTCAATATTTACTCAGCCAAGGCATCAACTAGTTACCCTTACCAAAATTTCCCGAAACGCGTTTCCTTTAAGCAAACCTCTTATATAGCTTAGAATTCGATTGTTTTGCCGTGCAAAGAATGTGTCGTTTTTTTCCAGACACGCAGCCTCGTCACCACCCTTTTTCCCAGGCTCTTCTCGCTCGGAGGGACGAGTAGGAGAGAACCATGGTAACGAGGTTGTCGCATTAGTGGGATACCGGAAAAATCCAGCAGTTGATTGTCTTATCGAGCACAGGTCGAGAAACAAGTCCTACATCATATCCTTTGGCCTGGAAAGCGAGATCCTGATGAGACGATTGGAGAAACGATGACTTGCCAAATCAAATTTTTACGCTGCGTTTGGATGCAATAGTGGAAAAGCTTTGACACAATGTTCTTCAGTTTACTGAGGCAATTTCATAAAAACCACTATAAAGGGGACAGAGAGGCCATCCCCCATATACACCCTATTCCATAGGTAATTCGTCTCGAGTTATTTTTAACACCACAGATCTCGAGGGGGATTAAACAACAGCCAATCACATAGCGCGAATGTGTTCCGCGTGGATGACCCACGCTGAGAGCCACGCGTCCTTCACGAAATGACGCAGAACAAAATGGGGGAAGACGCGGAGAGCGATTTTGCTATTCCTTTTGTCGACGAAAACGACTACAGCGAGATTTCTGCGAAAGCTGTGTCAGCGAAACCGAAATTAAAAAAGAATCGCCCTTCCTCTCTTGTATAGAGCTAACAG
>CALNXI010001155.1:123347-138497 GCA_942486025.1 Porites evermanni | reverse complement strand
CACGGTTCCTAGTGATAGGCGAAACTATAGTGGAATCATCGGCGTATTTAAAAAGAACAGGGCAACCATTAAAGAAAATCTCCAAGTCATTCAAAAATATATTAAAAAGATACGGTCCGCTTACACTACCTTGTGTGGTTCCTCTATTGACAGATTTCCAATGTCCTAAAAAATTATAGCTAACAACACGTTGTTGTCTTGCATAGAGGAAACTCTGATACCAATTGATAATGTACGGATTTAGGGGTAGCTGTTTCAGTTTGGCAGACAAAATAGTATGGTTCACAAAATCGAAGGCCTTACTAAAGTCCATAGTAAAAATTCGCGCTGCGCTACAGCCACTACTGTCTAAATACTTGTATGTCTGGTGCTGGATAGCGAGCAAAGCATTTGTGCAATTACCCGCCTGTCTATATGCAAATTGGGTGTGGCTCAGATTGTTCTCAATGACTGACATTGCTTGCGTACGATACACGACCTTCTCAAACAACCGCGCAATAACGGGAGTAACATTGATACCACGGTAGTCTGAGTCCTCTAAAGGCATGTACTAGGCATATGTGTTTCCCAGGTATGGGAACACATATCACTAGGGATAAGTGTTTTCCAGGTAGGGGAACACATATCACTAGGGATATGTGTTTCCCAGGTAGAGGAGCACATATCACTAGAAATATGTGTTTCCCAGGTGCGGGAACACATATCACTAGGGATACGTGTTTCCCAGGTGGGGGAACACATATCACTAGGGATTATTGTTTCCCAGGTAGGGGAGCACATATCACTAGGGATATGTGTTTCCCAGGTGGGGGAACACATATCACTAGGCATATGTGTTTCTCAGGTACGGGAACACATATCACTAGGGATAAGTGTTTCCCACGTAGGGAAACACATGCCACTAGGGATATGTGTTTCCCAGGTAGGGGAACACATATTACTAGGGATACATGTTTTCCAGGTGGGGGAACACATATCACTAGGGATAAGTCTTTCCCAGGTAGGGGAACACATACCACTAGGAATATGTGTTTCCTAGGTAGGGGAACACATATCACTAGGGATATGTGTTTCCTAGGTGGGGGAACACATATCACTAGGGATATGTGTTTTCCAGGTAGGGGAACACATAACACTAGGGATATGTGTTTCCTAGGTAGGGGAGCACATATCACTAGGAATATATGTTTCCCAGGTGGGGGAACACATAATTATCACTAGGGATATGTGTTTCCCGGGTGGGGGAACACCTATCACTAGGGATATCGGACGATATTTTTCACTAGTGACAAAAACCGTCCGACTAATCAGAAGCCAGCAATCACGCACAGGGATGAAATTTATTTCATTGATTTTTGGCGCGAAAATCTCAGTATGTATAGGATAAATGTGTTTCCGAGGTAGGGAAACACATATCATTACGTATATGGGTTTCATGAATAGGGAAACACATATCACTAGGGATACGTGTTTCCCAGGTAGGGGAACACATATGACTAGGAATATGTGTTTCCTAGGTAAGGGAACAAATATCACTAGGGATATGTGTTTCCTAGGTGGGGGAACACATATCACTAGGGATATGTGTTTTCCAGTTAGGGGAACACATATCACTAGGGATATGTGTTTCCCAGGTAGGGGAGCACATATCTCTAGGAATATATGTTTCCCAGGTGGGGGAACACATATCACTAGGGATATGTGTTTCCCGGGTGGGGGAACACCTATCACTAGGGATAAGTGTTTCCGAGGTAGGGGAACACATACCACCAGGGATATGTGTTTCCCAGGTAGGGGAACACATATCACTAGGGATACATGTTTCCCAGGTGGGGGAACACATATCACTAGGGATAAGTGTTTCCCAGCTAGGGGAACACATACCACTAGGGATATGTGTTTCCTATGTAGGGAACACATATCACTAGAGATATGTGTTTCCTAGGTGGGGGAACACATATCACTAGGGATATGTGTTTTCCAGGTAGGGGAACAAATATCACTAGGGATATATGTTTCCCAGGTAGGGGAGGACATATCACTAGGGATATGTGTTTTCCAGGTGGGGGAACACATATCACTAGGGATACCTGTTTCCCACGTGGGGAACACCTTTTACTAGGGATAAGTGTTTTCCAGGTAGGGGAACACATATCACTAGGGATATGTGTTTCCCAGGTAGGGGAGCAGATATCACTAGGAATAATTATGTGTTTCCCAGGTGGGGAACACATATCACTACGGATACGTGTTTCCCAGGTTGGGGAACACATATCACTAGCCGGGATTATTGTTTCCCAGGTAGGGGAACATATATCACTAGGGATATGTGTTTCCCAGGTAGGGGAACACATATCACTAGGGATACGTGTTTCCCAGGCGGGGGAACACATATTACTAGGGATAAGTGTTTCCCAGGTAGGGGAACACATATCACTGGGGATATTTGTTTCCCAGGTAGGGGAACACATATCACTTAGTACAATGTTTCAACAATTTTGTGACTTACTGTGGCTTTCTGACTATTTGAATGTCACTGGCTTCCTGTTTTCTATCTGACTGATTAAGGGGAACAGAGTTTTAGTTATCACTCCTGTTTAAGGCATAACAAGCTGGCCCATTGACTGAATATTATTTATGTAGGACTAACTAGCTGATTGTCGGAGGGTTCTTTACTTGTTGAAAGACTGGCTGAGTCATTGTCTGTGGCTTGACAAGCTGACCCACTGTCTGAATCATTTACATGTACTCAGTGAAGGAGAAAAAAGCTGACTGACTGACTAATTGAGTGGCTGGCTGACTGACTGACTGACTAAGGGCTCATTATCTACTTGATGAAAGATTTACTGGCTGAATCAAATGTCGAGGGCTAACAAACTGACGTTGTGCTGTGATACAATGAAACACCTTACTAAAAAAAGTGGTTTGTAAAAGTGATAAATAAAATAACAATAGTAATGTTAATGATGTAAGTTAAGATGGTGAAATGAGATGTACAGTACAGTTGAGGGTTGTATCTTATATGATCATTGAATTTTGTTTTCAGATTAGATGACATACCACAGATCAAGACGTCAACATGGAAAAGATTTAGCATTTATCTTCAGTACTGTAAGTGCTGTAAGTACTTTGTAATCCAGCTCTTGAGTGAACCAGATAAACATTTGCTAACGGTACTGTCTGGCAACTGACCAATTTATTAAACGATTTATGGCCAGTTGATTGACTGAGTAGGTGACTTTACTGTCTGGGGACTGACCAAGTGATCGAATGATTTATGGCTGGTTGATTGACTGAGTAAATGACTCTACTGTTGACCAACTGACTGGATTTTATTGCTGGTTCATTGATGGACTAACTGACTCTCTCGTAACTGGCTCTCCTTTTGACCAAATAATTGTCTTTACTGGCAGTCCAAGAACTGACCAACTGACTGAACAATTCGATTGATTGACTGAATATCTGACTCTACTGTCCCGGGACTGACCAAGTCACGGAATGATGTACATTTATTTACCATTGTATGGCTGGTTGATTGACTGATTAGCTGACTCTACTGTCCGGGGGTTGACCAACTGACTAAATGATTTATGGCTGGTTTATTGGTTGACCAACTGACTCTACTGTCTGAAGACTGACCAACACACTGAATGATGAAACCTGGTTGATTGACTGAATAAGTGACTCCACTGTCCAAGGACTGACCATCAGAGCAAATGATTTATGGATGGTTGGTTGACTATCTGACTTTAATGTCTGGTAACTTACCAACTGACTGAATGATTTATCGCTGGGTGATTGACTAACTACAGTACAGCTTTAAGATAATTGTCCATGTTAACGTGTTTCAAACTAGTAAATATTTGTTAGTGAAAAATTCATTAACACCAGTCCGTTTACCTAACGCCCTTAAAAAACGGGCTTGCATCAGAACTGATTAGTATGTATGATCTAGCATATTGTTCCAGGTTTATTGTTACCACAACAGCCGCAACAAAAGGCTTAACAATGTCTACATGATTCGGTGAAGACTGAAACAGGGTTTTTATTCTAAACGGTAATTATTTCTTGACTTCACAATGTGAAATAGCACAAATGAAGAACAAACACACAAACTTACTTGGAGACTAAGTTTTGAGTAATCTTCTCACTTCTCTCACGTTAGAAAAAACTTTCATTCATATCGGCAGTACGGGAGCAAAACAAAGCGAAAACAATGGAGCATTAAACAGTGAATAACAAAAGCGAAAGCTAGTTTCAAGAACACGCTTTCCAACTAGTTAGCGATTTCGCATTAACCCAAAAAACGTGTGTGTGTTTTGCGTATGCGTTGGTCACTTATCTCTGATTGAATAACTGACTCTACTGTCTGGGGACTGACCAACTGGTTAATTGACCAAGTAACTGAGTCTACTGTCCAGAGACTGACTAACTGACTGAATGGTTTATTGCTGGTTGATTGACTAACTACAGTGTAGCTGACTCTACTGTATGGGAACTCACCAACTGACTGAATGATTTATGGCTCGTTGAGTGACTGAATAACTGACTCTAATGTCTGTCCACCGACCGACTAACTGAATGATTTACGGCTGATTGATTGACTAACTGCCTCTACTGCCCAGGGACTTACCAAATGATTGAATGATGTAATTACAGTGAAACTTGTATTAAGAGGACACCCTGGGGGAATTCTGTAGTGTCTGCTTAATACAGGGTGTCTGCCTAATACAGGTTTCGATAGATGTCATATGAGGTGTCAAATGCCATTCAAATGAACTGTGGAAATGTTTAGAATACTCCCAGAGACTATGACGATATATGTTTGCATTAATTACTTTATTAAAGATGATCAATTGATCATAGTCCCATAAACATAGATTAGTATAGGTAATAGCATGATTTGTAGTGATATTTAGTATAAATACCACGAATGATATTTCAAAATTGTTTTACATAATTTCACGAGCCGTTAGGCGAGTGAAATTTGAGACAATTTTGAAATATCATGAGTGGCATTTATGCCAAATATCACGTACAAATCATGCTATTATTTGTTTATACTCCTACCCACAAAAGGTTTGTAATTTTCACATGTACCTAGGTATTTCAAATTAAGCTGAAATACCACTGCTCTAAGCCAATCACATTGCAGTAATTTCTCATGTAGTAGTATAACAACTCAAATTTGAAGAAATCAGATGAGTGAAACAAGCTCTATACAAACTAAACGAAATAGGAAACAATACTGTACTGTGAAACTAATCAAATAAGTTCGTCAAGTCACGTTTTTTAATGAAAATGTGAAAATCGAAAAATTTGTGCATGGCAATCTTTCGCATTTCCGGTGTGTGGCATGTTGGGTGGTGAAATTTAATTGCAATGTCTGTTTAGTACAAGTTGGCAACAATAGAAATGACCATTTCAGCTACTTTTTAGGTGTCTGCGTCCGCTTAATAGAGGTGTCCGCTTAATAAAGGTTTCATATAAAGTAAATAAGGGAAATGCATTTGGGGACTTCGGTTACTGTCCCCTAAATATATAGTGTCTGCTTAATACAGGTTTCACTGTAACTGGATAATTGACTTGAATAACTGGCTCTATTGTCTGGGGACTGACCAACTGCATAAATGATTTATGGCTAAATGATTGACTAACTGACTCTACTGTCCAGGGACTGACCATCTAATTGAATGATTTGTGGCTAAAGAATGTGTCACTGAAGTAAGGAATTCTTGTACTAAACATTATTAGGGGAGCTCATTTATTGTAGAAATACGTGTAGTTTAATCTTAAGCAACAGATCTGCAAAGATCAGCTCAAAAATTCCAGTACCAGATGCAACGTAAGTCACAAGATAAGCAAAAGACCCCTGCGGTCACCCCACAGATCACATACACTTGAGGATGAGACTGCTGACCACATTGGCTTTCAATATAACTTTGCCTAAATTACATTTAGCCACATGAAACCTGGTCTTATTGAAAAGAATTTAACATGGCTTTGTCATTTTTATTCCTTCAACAGCTATCAGATGTTTCAGCAAACAGTTCTTGGTAACAACACAGGTCAATCAAAGAGGCAAACATAACAAGTAAGTTGTACATTCCACATCAAGGAAATTGTTAAAATTATGCATCTCTTATGTTGAGCTCTCTACAAGCTGTACACCCTTGCAGCAAATTCTCTATGATCCTTCTACCTTACTGGGAATAATATGTCCACCTTCATTTTGACTGTCTCACTGCTTCATATTTTTCTCTTATTTGGAGGTGGGGTGGGTGGGGGGGGGGGGGTTAGTTTAAAGAAAAATATTATTGTTCCTTAGCATGTATTACATCCTGGCAAAATGTGGGCGTAGAATGGCTGATTGACTGGCTGATTACCTGAGGGTTCTTTAGCTAACTGATGAAATAACTCACTGAGAGTCTGACTGGCTGACTCTAGTTAGGGCTAACTAGCTGACTGACTGAGTGATCCATGGCACATTACCTTACATGTATTCATTTACTTGCTGAAACACTGGCTGAGTCCATTGTCTGGGGCAAGACAAGGGGATCTACTGACTGAATAACTTAAAGCTGACCGGCTGATTGATTGAGCTTAATCATTTACTTCCTGTAAGACTGACTGGCTGACCCCATTGTGTTTTGCATGACAATCTGACCCATTGACTGAATCGTTTACTTGTGGAACAAAGGACTGACTGACTGCCTGACTGCCTGACTAACTCTGCTGTTTTGGGGGCTCACAAGCTGACCTGCTGACTGAAGGACTTAGGGGTGACTGGCAACGTACTAAGGGCGTGTGTTTCCGAGGTAGGGAAACACATATCATTACGTATATGGGTTTCATGACCAGGGATATGTGTTTCCGAGGTAGGGGAACACATATCACTAGGGATATGTGTTTCCCAGGTGCGGGAACACATATCACTAGGGATACGTGTTTCCCAGGTGGGGGAACACATATCACTAGGGATATGTGTTTCCCAGGTAGAGAAACACATGTCACTAGAGATATGTGTTTCCCAGGTACGGAAACAAATATCACTAGGGACACATGTCTCCCAGGTGGGGGAACACAAATCACTAGGGATAAGTGTTTCCCAGGTAGGGGAGCACATATCACTAGGCATATTTGTTTCCCAGGTGGGGGAACACATATCACTAGGCATATTTGTTTCCCAGGTGGGGGAACACATATCACTAGGCATATGTGTTTCCCAGGTAGGGAAACAAATATCACTAGGGATACGTGTCTCCCAGGTGGGGGAACACAAATCACTAGGGATAAGTGTTTCCCAGGTAGGGGAACACATATCACTAGGCATATTTGTTTCCCAGGTGGGGGAACACATATCACTAGGCATATTTGTTTCCTAGGTGGGGGAACACATATCACTAGGCATATGTGTTTCCCAGGTAGGGAAACAAATATCACTAGGGATACGTGTCTCCCAGGTGGGGGAACACAAATCACTAGGGATAAGTGTTTCCCAGGTAGGGGAGCACATATCACTAGGCATATGTGTTTCCTAGGTGGCGGAACACATATCACTAGGAATATGTGTTTCCCAGCTGAAGGAACACATATCACTAGGGAGATGTGTTTCCCGGGTAGGGAAACACATATCACTAGGGATATGTGTTTCCTAGGTGGGGAACACATATCACTAGAGATATGTGTTTTCCAGGTAGGGGAACACATATCACTAGGGATATGTGTTTCCCAGGCAGGGGAGCACATATCACTAGGAATATGTGTTTCCCAGGTGGGGGAACACATATCACTAGGCATATGTGTTTCCCAGGCATAGGAACACATATCACTAGGGATACATGTTTCCCAGGTAGGGGAACACATATCACTAGGGATAAGTGTTTCCCAGGTAGGGAAACACATACTACTAGGGATATGTGTTTCCCAGATAGGGGAACACATATCACTAGGGATACATGTTTCCCAGGTGGAGGAACACATATCACAAGGGATAAGTGTTTCCCAGGTAGGGGAACACATATAGCTAGGGATATGTGTTTCCTAGGTGGGGGAACACATATAACTAGGGATATGTGTTTTCAAGGTAGGGAAACACATATTACTAGGAATACATGTTTCCCAGGTGGGGGAACACATATCACTAAGGAGATGTGTTTCCCAGGTAGGGGAGCACATTATCACTAGGGATATCTGTTTCCCAGGTATGGGAACACATATCCCTAGGGATACATGTTTCCCAGGTGGGGCAACACCTATCAATAGGGATATGTGTTGTCCAGGTAGGGGAACACATATCACTAGGGATATGTTTTTCCTAGGTAGGGGAGTGCATATCACTAGTGATATGCGTTTCCCAAGTGGAAGAATACATATCACTAGGGATACGTGTTACCCAGGTAGGGAAGCACATATCCCTAGGAATATGTGTTTCCCAGGTAGGGGAACACATATCACTAGGCATATGTGTTTCCCAGGTATGGGAACACATATCACTCGGGATACATGTTTTCCGGGTGGGGGAACAAATATCACTAGGGATAACTGTTTCCAAGGTAGGGAAACACATATCACTGGGGATATGTGTTTCCCAGGTAAGGGAACACATATCACTAAGGATATGCGTTTCCCAGGTGGGGGAACACATATCACTAGGGATATGTGTTTTCCAGGTGGGGGAACACATATCACTAGGGATATGTGTTTTCCAGGTGGGGGAACACATATCACTAGGGATATGTGTTTTCCAGGTGGGGGAACACATATCACTAGGGATATGTGTTTTCCAGGTGGGGGAACACATATCACTAGGGATATGTGTTTTCCAGGTGGGGGAACACATATCACTAGGGATATGTTTTTCCCAGGTGGGGGAAAACATATCACTAGGGATATGTTTTTCCCAGGTGGGGGAACACAAATCACTAGGGATATGTGTTTCCCAGCTAGGGGAGCACATTATCACTAGGGATATGTGTTTCCCAGGTAGGGGAACACATATCAATAAAGAGATGTGTTTCCCAGGTGGAAGAACACATATTCACTAGGGATATGTGTTTCCCAGGTAGGGGAACACATATCAATGAAGAGATGTGTTTCCCAGGTGGAAGAACACATATTCACTAGGGATATGTGTTTCCCAGGTAGGGGAGCACTTTATCACAAGGGATATGTGTTTCCCCGGTATGGGAACACATCTCACTAGGGATACATGTTTCTCAGGTGGGGGAACACATATCAGTAGGGAGATGTGTTTCCTGGTTAGGGAAACACATATCACTAGGGATATGTGTTTCCTACGTGGGGGAACACATATCACTAGAGATATGTGTTTTCTAGGTAGGGGAACACATATCACTAGGGATATGTGTTTCCCAGGTAGGGGAGCACCTATTACTAGGAATATGTGTTTCCCAGGTTGAAAAACACATATCACTAGGGATCAAGTTTCCCAGGTGGGGGAACACATATCACTAGGCATATGTGTTTCCCAGGCATAGGAACACATATCACTAGGGATACATGTTTCCCAGGTAGGGGAACACATATCACTAGGTATAAGTGTTTCCCAGGTAGGGAAACACATACTACTAGGGATATGTGTTTCCCAGGTAGGGGAACACATATCACTAGGGATACATGTTTCCCAGGTAAAGGAACACATATCACAAGGCATAAGTGTTTCCCAGCTAGGGGAACACATATAGCTAGGGATATGTGTTTCCCAGGTGGGGGATCACATATCACTAGGGATATGTGTTTCCCAGGTAGGAAAACACATATCACTAGGGATACGTGTTTCCCAGGTGGGGAAACACATATCACTATGCATATCTGTTTTCCAGGTATAGGAACACATATTACTAGGGATACATGTTTCCCAGGTGGGGTAACACATATCACTAAGGAGATGTGTTTCCCAGGTAGGGGAGCACATATCACTATGGAAATGTGTTTCCTAGGTGGGGGAACACATATCACTTGGGAGATGTGTTTCCCAGGTAGGGGAGCACATTATCACTAGGGAGATGTGTTTCCCAGGTAGGGGAACACACATCACTAGGAATATGTGTTTCCCAGGTGGGGGAACATATCACTAGGGATACGTGTTTCCCAGGTTGGAGAACACATATCGCAAGGGATATGTGTTTCCTGGGTAGGGGAACAGATATCAGTAGGGATATGTGTTTCCCAGGTCGGGGAGCACATATCACTAGGAATATGTGTTTCCCAGGTGGGGAAACACATATCACTAGGGATACGTGTTTCCCAGGTTGGGGAACACATATCACTAGGGATAAGTGTTTCCCAGGTAGGGGAACACATATCAGTAGGGATATGTGTTTCCTAGGTAGGGGAGCACATATCATTAGGGATATTTGTTTCCCAGGTGGGGGAACACATATCACTATGCATAGGTGTTTCCTACTTATGGGAACACATATCTCTAGCGATACATTTGGGGGAACACATATCACTAGGGATAAGTGTTTCCCAGGTAGGGGAGCACATATCACTAGGGATATGCGTTTCCCAGCTGGGGGAACACATATCACTAGGGATAAGTGTTTCCCAGGTAGGGGAACACATATCACTAGGGATATGTGTTTCCCAGGTAAGGGAACACATATCACTAGAGATATGTTTTTGCGAGGTGGGGGAACACATATCACTGAGATAAGTGTTTCCCAAGTAGGGGAGCACATATCACTAGTGATATGTGTTTTCCAGGTGGGGGATCACATATCACTAGACATATGGTTTTCCCAGGTATTGGAGCACATATCACTAGGGATACATGTTTCTTAGGTGGGGGAGCACATATCACTAGGGATAAGTGTTTCCCAGGTATGGGAACAGATATCACTAGGGATACGTTTTTCCCAGGTAGGGAAACACATATCACTAGGGATATGTGTTTCCCAGGTAGGGGAGCACATATCACTGGGAATATGTGTTTCCCAGGTGGGGGAACACATGTCACTTGGGAGATGTGTTTCCCAGGTAGGGGAGCACATTATCACTAGGGAGATGTGTTTCCCAGGTAGGGGAACACATATCACTAGGAATATGTGTTTCCCAGGTGGGGGAACACATATCACTAGGGATACGTGTTTCCCAGGTTGGAGAACACATATCACTAGGGATAAGTGTTTCCTAGGTAGGGGAACACATACCACTAGGGATATGTGTTTCCTGGGTAGGGGAACACATATCAGTAGGGATATGTGTTTCCCAGGTAGGGGAGCACATATCACTAGGAATATGTGTTTCCCAGGTGGGGAAACACATATCACTAGGGATAAGTGTTTCCCAGGTAGGGGAACACATATCACTAGGGATATTTGTTTCCCAGGTGGGGGAACACATATCACTAGGGATATGTGTTTCCTAGGTAATGGAGCACATATCATTAGAGATATTTGTTTGCCAGGTGGGGAAACACATATCACTAGGCATAGGTGTTTCCCACTTATGGGAACACATATCACTAGGGATACATTTGGGGGAACACATATCACTAGGGATAAGTGTTTCCCAGGTAGGGGATTACATATCACTAGAGATATGCGTTTCCCAGCTGGGGGAACACATATCACTAGGGATAAGTGTTTCCCAGGTAGGGGAACACATATCACTAGGGATATGTGTTTCCCAGGTAGGGGAACACATATCACTAGGGATATGTTTTTCCGAGGTGGGGGAACACTTATCACTGAGATAAGTGTTTCCCAAGTAGGGGAGCACATATCACTAGTGATATGTGTTTCCTCGGTGGGGGATCACATATCACTAGGCATATGGTTTTCCCAGGTATTGGAGCACATATCACTAGGGATACATGTTTCTTAGGCGGGGGAACACATATCACTAGGGATAAGTGTTTCCAAGGTAGGGGAAGACATATCACTGGGGATATGTGTTTCCCAGGTAGGGGAACACATATCACTAAGTACAATTTTTCAACAATTTCGTCACTTATTGTGGCTTTCTGACTGTTTGAATCTTACTGTCTTCCTGTTTTCTAACTGACTGATTAAGGGAACAGAGTTATAGTTACCACTCCTTTTTAAGGCATGACAAGCTGGCCCATTGACTGAATATTATTTATGTAGGACTAACTAGCTGATTGTCGGAGGGTTCTTTACTTGCTGAAAGACTGGCTGAGTCATTGTGTGAGGCTTGACAAGCTGACCCACTGTCTGAATCATTTACATGTACTCAGTGAAGGAGAAAATGGCTGACTGACTGACTAATTGACTGGCTGGCTGACTGACTGACTGAGGGCTCATTATCTACTTGATGAAAGATTGACTGGCTGAATCAAATGTTGAGGGCTAACAAACAGACGTTGTGCTGTAATACAATGAAACACCTTCTTACTAAAAAAAAGTGGTTTATAAAAGTGATAAATAAAATAACCATAGTAATGTTAATGATGTAAGTTAAGATGGTGAAATGAGATGTACAGTATAGTTGGGGGTTGTATCTTATGTGATCATTCAATTTTGCTTTCAGATTAGATGACATACCCCAGATCAAGACGTCAACATGGAAAAGATTTAGCATTTATCTTCAGTACTGTAAGTGCTGTAAGTACTTTGTAATCCAGCTCTTGAGTGAACCAGATAAACATTATAGATTAGTACTGTATGTTGCTAGCTTGTTAAAAAGTCAATTAATCTAATCCAGGATTGTGCCTATATTGGTGATAATTAACTTTGTTCAGTCATGGCACAGTTATGGATAATCAATATGAGCTAAGTTCTGCTATAGCTACAGCAGTTTTTCATCATTTCCATATGCCAGTCACATTGCAATGTCAAAACCATATAAATGTCAATAACCCAATTAAAATAATTTCAAATAAGTACCCAACCACTGTGCCAAAAGCTTGAATTTGCTGACAATTTGATCAATAAGGCTTCAGCAATGAAACATCAACTTACTGATAATAAAAAATTTATATTAGAGTTTCATATTGTCATCAAATTAATTGAGTCACTTGAAATTTTCCACAAAGCTCATAGTACATGACTGATTGTACAGCTGAACTTTCTAAAAAGAACAAAATGAAAACAAAATTGAGCCGGGTATTAAACTTAATAGTTTGTGCCGAAATTAAAAAAACAACAACAACAACAGCAACAATTCAGAACTTTAACTCAGCGGCTCAAAAAAGTGGAAATTATGGAAGGTTAATCTGAACTTTCTTTGAACAAGTCCTTTGTTTACAAAACATGAAGCTAATTTTTTAAAGAGGTGAATGCAACACCCACCCAATGATAACTTAATTTGTTGATCAGTTTTGGTTAATCACCAAAGTCTAGATTCAAAATAATTTTGCGTTCCAATATAACAACATCCATTTTCATTACAACTTAAGGTACAAATTTTGTTGGTACTATGGTTGGAGTCTGTGTTCAAAGCTCTCATTTTTACTTAGATGGTTGGCAGCACTCTAAAAATAACTTGAGACATTTGGAACAAGAAATGTGCAAATGTATTTTTTTTTGTTCGAAATGTTACAACTTTGCAACATGGCAGTAAAATGTGATGTGAACTGACTGTAGTTAAGATCAGACATGCAATCTTGAATGACTGACTAGCTTATATGTTCTAGAAAGTAACTGACATCATAGAATAGCCTGAATTTCATCCGATTAGTTCGAGTTGTTATTAATAGTAACGTCTGAATCGACCAGCCGTTAATGCTATCCAGTGACGTCACTACTCCTTGACCTTTGCTTTAATTCATGCAAAAAGTAAAACACGATTTTCAAGTGGCAAACTGAGAAATATCGTTTGGAAATGTCTGCATGATACAGTACTACTTTATTTTTTCGATTGTAATTCATGTTTAACGTTCAAACTATCAACTGCATGCAGTACAACTCTGAACCGGTTGTACTAAATTCTATAATCAAACTCAGTAGCAATCACGCAATGAAATAAACACACACACGGAACACTTTATAGTTCAAAAACACAATGATTTGCTTTAATTGAAAAGAAGCTAGTTGGTCCTTAACAAAGGAAAAAAACAAGGAGGCAAGAAAGAAAAGCTAACAGAATCATTACACTTGACAGTAAAAATAGCAAGAAGGTCGAATTATAACATTGATCTCAGAAAACTTCGCGTAAACAAAATCACCGGCTGCCGAAACCACAAAGCGGCTCTATGAAAAACCTACTGACTCTCCGCAATGATTCTTCATTCGCAGTTCAATTTAGTATTTCAGTTTCGAAGACAAGGGCAATTTGCTGTTTAAGGTAAAGATAAAGCTTATCGAAATGTTTGAACTAAACGAAAGAATGCCAGGGGTGCGATCCGCTGAATGTCAAGCCACAATCCCGCTAAAATTTTTCATAATTATACATAATTATGCTAACGTTTAGACAATCAACCAATCAAAATCACTAGCTGGTTTTCAGGTAGTGAGTGACGTCACTGACCGGCATTAACGTCCGGTCGATTCAGACGTTGTTGAGAGGAGAAAACAACTCGAAGCAATCGGATGAATTTCAGGCTAATCATAGAATGGCTGGCGATTTTTTTGGGACAGTGACGAGCAGGTCAGCTAACTGTTGCTTACTCACTGGGGGGCTTGCAAGCTGACAAACTAAGTAACTGACCGTTTGCCTGACTGACTCAGGAGTAACTGAGCAACTGCCTTACTAACTGAGAAACTAGCTAAGTGACTGTCTGACATACAAACTGAACAACTGACTGAATGAGAAACTGTCCAATTTACTTACTAGCTAATCAGCTGACTAGATAACTGAGCAACTCAGCAACTGGCTAACTGTCTAAGTTACTGAATAACTGAGTACCTGAGTCACTGGCTGATTGTTTAACTGATTGACTGACTGGCTGACAGAATGACTGATTGAATAACTGACAGAAAGACTGACTGATTGAACACCTCACCAAGTGTCTGACTAACTTCAAGCAACCAACTGGCTGACTGAGCTGAAAAGGCCACTGACTAGCTGACTGGCTACCTAACTGACAGATTGACTAACTGACTGAGTAACTGACTGTGTGAGGAGGGAAGGGGACTGTTATGGGCACTAAGTGGATCATATTAACAAGTTGTTTGTATTGAGCAGGTTAAATTAATTAGAGAAAGATTAAGGCTTTCTTTC
>CALNXI010001155.1:64220-123141 GCA_942486025.1 Porites evermanni | reverse complement strand
AAGCTGACAAACTAAGTAACTGACCGTTTGCCTGACTGACTCAGGAGTAACTGAGCAACTGCCTTACTTACTGAGAAACTAGCTAAGTGACTGTCTGACATACAAACTGAACAACTGACTGAATGAGAAACTGTCCAATTTACTTACTAGCTAATCAGCTGACTAGATAACTGAGCAACTCAGCAACTGGCTAACTGTCTAAGTTACTGAATAACTGAGTACCTGAGTCACTGGCTGATTGTTTAACTGATTGACTGACTGGCTGACAGAATGACTGATTGAATAACTGACAGAAAGACTGACTGATTGAACACCTCACCAAGTGTCTGACTAACTTCAAGCAACCAACTGGCTGACTGAGCTGAAAAGGCCACTGACTAGCTGACTGGCTACCTAACTGACAGATTGACTAACTAACTGAGTGACTGACTGTGTGAGGAGGGAAGGGGACTGTTATGGGCACTAAGTGGACCATATTAACAAGTTGTTTGTATTGAGCAGGTTAAATTAATTAGAGAAAGATTAAGGCTTTCTTTCCCTAGGGACAAACCAAACTGTCTGTAATAATAAGCTTTGTGAACTAAGCAGGTGTATGTAAAGTAAGGTTTCACTCTAATGGGAAATTAGTCTGTTCTGAAAATAACTGATGAGCTTCATTGAATATTTTAAACTTTTGTTTCCAGATCAGATGCCACAGAAAGAATGGACAAGGACCTTCGTGAGCCAGAGCCTCTGCTATCTTCAGCAATGTAAGTGCTGTATGTTTTGTCTTTTAATCCAGCTCTTAAGTAAACCAGATAAACAGAACTGTTTGGTTTAAAGTTTCATAAAGTGACTGACTGATCAACTGATTTTTTTAAAAATTTGCTTCATATACTTTTAACTATTCAACTAACCATTTTGACTAACTGACTGAGCAACTTAGTTACTGGCTGACTGTCTACTTGTAACTAACATACCGACTGGCTGATGGAATGACTGATTATGTATAACTGATTGAATGAGCAACTTACAGTACCAAGACACTGACTAATTGAGCAATTTTTATTGACTGACTCATAACTGACTGTGCAATTGGGTACCTGACTGGCTGACAGAATGACTGATTGAGAAACTGACTGACTGACTGTGCAGTTGGGTTCTTGACCAGCTGACAGAATGACTGATTGAGCAACTGACTGACTGACTGACTGACTGTGCAATTGGGTACCTGACTGGCTGACAGGATGACTGATTGAGCTACTGACTAAATGACTGATTGACTGACTGTGCAATTGGGTTCTTGACCGCCTGACTGAATGACAGATTGAGCAACTGACTGTGCATTTGGGTACCTAACCAGCTGACAGAATGACTGACGTAGCAACTGACTGACTGACTGACTGAATGACTGTGCAGTTTGCTACCTGAATGGCTGACAGAATGACTGATTGAGCAATTGACTGACTGTGCAGTTTTGTACCTGACTGGCTGACAGAATGACTGATTGAACAACTGACTTACTGACTGTGCAATTGGGTACCTGACTGACTGACAGAATGACTGATTGAGCAACTGACTGACTGACTCTGCAATTGGGTACCTGACTGACTGACAGAATGACTGATTGAGCAACTGACTGAATGACTGACTAAACTGAGTAACTTACTAAGTGACTGACTGACTGACTGAGCAACTGACTTACGAACTGACTGGGGTCTGCAAAGCAGGGGTCAATTTAATAAAACTTTTACAAGTGGTAATTTACAAGTGTATCCCTTGTTTAGAGTCTGTGTTAATCACGCTCTGAACAAATGAACTTCTTTACTCCATTCCAATGAACTTCAATTTTCTGTTTTCTTGTACAACAGTTTCTGATAATAGTAATTAAACCAAAAGAAAGCTATAGATAATCAAACCAAACAATAAATACAAAACAAAGAAATGTACACAGAGAAAAACCTAAAGAAATAAACTAAAGGAATTAAAAACACACACACACCTGACGGTGAAGGTATTATCTGAACAGTGAAGGACAAAACATAAAGTATGGCAATGGTATTCAAGCGATCCTCGAGTAATGGTCACAAACGTTACACTAAACGGCAGGATGTTAGTGACCTGGGGCCCATTTCTCGAAAGCCCCTGTGATTAATGGGCCCTGTAAGCTGTCGCTATTTACATTAAAGATCGGGGTTTCAATAGTTTTGCATCTAACATGATGAAACTATCAGTTAATGAAACAAAATGGAGTAGTTCGCTAGCCAGGAGCCGCGCTCTTATTCTTTATATTTCAATTTGAATATTTGATTTCGAGCCTGAAAAGTTGCTGGGACTTTTGAGAAACAGGCCTCTGGAACTTAAATTAAGCCCAAAAAACCACTGGTCCTAAATCAGTGGAAACAGTCTGAAATCATATTGCTACATCTGTACACTTGTAATAATTATATTTGTAAAAGTTCTATAAAACTGATACCACAAGTGTTATTTGCTAGTATAGTCAAGGGGTGGGTGTTAATTTATTATTATAATCATGTGGTAAATTATTCCAATATGTTTGCTCACTGGTATTCATGAAAATGTGATGCAGTTAAACCTTTTAAATATGGGCACTAAGGGGGCCATAGAAAGTGTCCATATTAACGGGATGTCTAGATTAAGCAGCTTCGATTTAGAGAGGGCTTTCTTTCCTCAGGGACAGAGCAAAGTGTCCGTAATTATTAGGTTTCTGTATTAATTGGGTGTCCATAAAACAAGGTTTGAATGTTAATGGGAAATTGGTCTGTTCTGAAAATAACTGATGAGCTTTATTGAATATTTTAAACTTTTGTTTCCAGATCAGATGCCACAGAAGACTGGACAAGGACTTTCACGAGCAAAGAGCCTCTGTTATCTTCAGTACTGTATGTGCTCTATGTTTTGCTTTGTAATCCAGCTCTTGAGTGAACCAGATAAACAGGATCGTTGGCCAGGTGATTTCAAAGTTTGATTAAGCTAATCCAGGGAAAGCTGTTGTAACATAGTTACATTGTGCCTAATTCTTTCATTTCAAAGTTATTTCAGCATCAAGTGTATACTTTTTCCAGTAAAACAACAACAAATATAAACTAAAAAAATGTGCAAAATAAAATGCAACATAAAAGAGCAAAATTCCAAAATAAAATTAAATCAAGTACAGTTGTACAGCGTGGTCAAAATTATTGTGATGAAAATATAATGATTTAACCCAGGATCATCCAAATGAGTGTAGTCCTGAACAGCTACAGCTGTTGGGGATTCTGTGACTGGCATTTCTAAAGTGTATTTAAAAGAAATCAACAGGATCGAACAAATATTTTATAATTGACTTCTGAAGAAATGATATTGGTACTTTAAGACCAAGCAAGTAAAACCATTATTTTTAAGGGGTACATTTAGCATTTCTGTTGAACTTTGTTTGAATTGGACATTTTATATTAAATAAATGTTTGCAATCTCCAGTTTCATGTCGGCAGGGAATCACAAAACAAAGACAGCTGAAACGCATTGAAATCTTTTTGGTTTCAAGAACAAAATTATTTGATTGATTGCTAAAATTCCAAGAGACATGCACTTGTTGGTGAAGTACTCATAATCAGAAAACTTGAATGCAAAAACCGTGATCATTATAAGTTTTCTCCTGGATTAGCATTTGTCGACTTTGTTCAACTGTCACAACGTTTAAATCAATAGCCAAGTTCTGCTGATATAATAATAATAATAATAATAATAATAATAATAATAATAATAATAATAATAATAATAATAATAATAATAATAATAATAATAATAATAATAATAATATGGAATCCATATCATTATTATTATTGTTATTATCATTATTATTATGAGGTTGTTATTATAGTACCTGTTGGTGCAGATATGCAGTCCATATTGTACCCTTCAAATTTCTTACCACGTTGATCTATTCAAATGACTGTCTGACTTAATAACTGAATGGGATGACTGTGATAACTGGGATGACTGGAGTTACTGGAATAAATAACATGACTGGGACTGCTAACTTCTATGACTGGAATGACTGGGATGATACTGACGACTGGGATGACAAAGATGACTGAAATTTTTGGGATTACTAACATAGCTAGGGTGACTGCAATGACTGGGATCACTAGGATGACTAAGACGACTGGGATAACTGGGATCACTAGGATGACTAGGGTGACTGGGATGACTGGGATCACTAGGATGACTAGGTGACTGGGATGACTAGGACGACTGGGATGACTAGGATAACTGGGATCACTAGGATGGCTAGGTTGACTGGGGTGACTGGGATGACTGGGATCACTAGGATGACTAGGGTGACTGGGATCACTAGGATGACTAGGGTGACTGGGATGACTAGGACGACTGGGATGACTAGGATAACTGGGATCACTAGGATGACAAGGTTGACTGGGATGACTGGGATGATTGGGATCACTGGGATCACTATGGTGACTGGGATGACTAGGACGACTGGGATAACTGGGATCACTAGGATGACTAGGGTGACTGGGATG
This sequence comes from Porites evermanni, assembly GCA_942486025.1. NCBI lineage: Eukaryota > Metazoa > Cnidaria > Anthozoa > Scleractinia > Poritidae > Porites > Porites evermanni. The sequence goes on along the minus strand of CALNXI010001155.1, from coordinate 118,618 downwards.
ACTAGGACGACTGGGATGACTAGGATAACTGGGATCACTAAGATGACTAGGGTGACTGGGATGACTGGAATGACTAGGATGACTAGGGTGACTAGGGTGACTGGGATGACTGGGACGACTGGGATAACTGGGATCACTAGGATGACTAGGGTAACTGGGATGACTGGGACGACTGAGATGACTGGGATCACCAGGATAACTAGGGTAACTGGGATGACTGGGATCACTAGGATGACTACGGTGACTGGAATGACTAGGACGACTGGGATAACAGGGATCACTAGGATGACTAGGGGGATGACTAGGGTAACTGGGATGACTAGGATGACTGGGATAACTGGGATCACTAGGATGACTAGGGTGACTGGGATGACTGGGATCACTAGGATGACTAGGGTGACTGGAATGACTAGGATGACTGGGAGGAGTGGGGTGCTGTGATAGATAGGGTGACTAGAATGACTAGGACTTTTAAAGTCACTTGTTTGGCTAATGGGAAAAAAAATTCCAAAGTTATTACTGACTTACTGGTTTGAATACTGGCCGAACGAGGATTTGTCAAACTGAATAACTGACCGCCTGTTGGTTTTCATTCTGGCTGAACAGAATCAATGCAGAATAATCTGACATTTAACCCGACTGTTTCAAAAGACAGACCGATGTCTGAACTGACCTGTATGACAGCTGAAGGGTCTGAGCAATTCACATTCGTATTTTAATGGTATAGTTGGTAGACTGCATATCTGTGCTGACTTGTATATTCGTATTCTGTGAACTTGATGAGTGCATTTCAAATCTCCTCTTGCTTACGTCTTATATTTGGAATGACTGAATGCATTTATTCTTTATATTTCAATTTGAATATTTGATTTCGAGCCTGAAAAGTTGCTGGGACTTTTGAGAAACAGGCCTCTGGAACTTAAATTAAGCCCAAAAAACCACTGGTCCTAAATCAGTGGAAACAGTCTGAAATCATATTGCTACATCTGTACACTTGTAATAATTATATTTGTAAAAGTTCTATAAAACTGATACCACAAGTGTTATTTGCTAGTATAGTCAAGGGGTGGGTGTTAATTTATTATTATAATCATGTGGTAAATTATTCCAATATGTTTGCTCACTGGTATTCATGAAAATGTGATGCAGTTAAACCTTTTAAATATGGGCACTAAGGGGGCCATAGAAAGTGTCCATATTAACGGGATGTCTAGATTAAGCAGCTTCGATTTAGAGAGGGCTTTCTTTCCTCAGGGACAGAGCAAAGTGTCCGTAATTATTAGGTTTCTGTATTAATTGGGTGTCCATAAAACAAGGTTTGAATGTTAATGGGAAATTGGTCTGTTCTGAAAATAACTGATGAGCTTTATTGAATATTTTAAACTTTTGTTTCCAGATCAGATGCCACAGAAGACTGGACAAGGACTTTCACGAGCAAAGAGCCTCTGTTATCTTCAGTACTGTATGTGCTCTATGTTTTACTTTGTAATCCAGCTCTTGAGTGAACCAGATAAACAGGATCGTTGGCCAGGTGATTTCAAAGTTTGATTAAGCTAATCCAGGGAAAGCTGTTGTAACATGGTTACATTGTGCCTAATTCTTTCATTTCAAAGTTATTTCAGCATCAAGTGTATACTTTTTCCAGTAAAACAACAACAACAACAATATAAACTAAAAAAATGTGCAAAATAAAATGCAACGTAAACGAGCAAAATTCCAAAATAAAATTAAATCGAGTACAGTTGTACAGCGTGGTCAAAATTATTGTGATGAAAATATAATGATTTAACCCAGGATCATCCAAATGAGTGTAGTCCTGAACAGCTACAGCTGTCGGGGATTCTGTGACTGGCATTTCTAAAGTGTATTTAAAAGAAATCAACAGGATCGAACAAATATTTTATAATTGACTTCTGAAGAAATGATATTGGTACTTTAAGACCAAGCAAGTAAAACCATTATTTTTAAGGGGTACATTTAGCATTTCTGTTGAACTTTGTTTGAATTGGACATTTTATATTAAATAAATGCTTGCAATCGCCACTTTCATGGCGGCAGGGAATCACAAGACAAAGACAGCTGAAACGCATTGAAATCTTTTTGGTTTCAAGAACAAAATTATTTGATTGATTGCTAAAATTCCAAGAGACATGCACTTGTTGGTGAAGTACTCATAATCAGAAAACTTAAATGCAAAAACCGTGATCATTATAAGTTTTCTCCTGGATTAGCATTTGTCGACTTTGTTCAACTGTCACAACGTTTAAATCAATAGCCAAGTTCTGCTAATATAATAATAATAATAATAATAATAATAATAATAATAATAATAATAATAATAATAATAATATGGAATCCATATCATTATTATTATTATTATTATTATTATTATTATTATTATTATTATTATTATTATGAGGTTGTTATTATAGTACCTGTTGGTGCAGATATGCAGTCCATATTGTACCCTTCAAATTTCTTACCACGTTGATCTATTCAAATGACTGTCTGGCTTAGTAACTGAATGGGATGACTGTGATGACAAGGATAACTAGCGTGACTACTATAACTCTGATGACTGGAATTACTGGAATAAATAACATGACTGGGACTGGAATCTATGACTTCTATGACTGGAATGACTGGGATGATACTGACAACTGGGATGACAAAGATGACTGAAGTTTTTGGGATTACTAACATGGCTAGGGTGACTGCGATGACTGGGATCACTAGGATGACTAGGGTGACTGGGATGACTAGGATGACTGGGATAACTGAGATGACTAGGATGAAAAGGGTGACTGGGATGACTGGGATCACTAGGATGACTAGGGTGACTGGGATGACTAGGAAGACTAGGATGACTGGGATGACTAGGACGACTGGGATAACTGGGATCACTAGGATGACTAGGGTGACTGGAATGACTGGGATCACTAGGATGACTAGGGTGACTGGGATGACTGGGATCACCAGGATGACTAGGGTGACTGGGATAACTGGGATCAGTCGCATGACTAGGGTTACTGGGTTGACTAGGATGACTGGGATGACTAGGATGACTGGGATGACTGGGATTACTAGGATGACCAGGGTGACTGGGATGACTAGGATGGCTGGGGTGGCTGGGATGACTAGGAAGACTAGGATGACTGGGATGACTGAGATCACTAAGATAACTAGGGTGACTGGAATGACTAGGATGACAAGGGTGACTAGGGTGACTGGGATGACTAGGGTGACTGGGATGACTGGGATCACTAGGATGACTGGGGTGACTGGGATCACTAGGAAGACTAGGGTGACTGGGGTGACTGGGATCACTAGGAAGACTAGGGTGACTGGGATGACTAGGACGACTGGGATAACTGGGATCACTAGGATGACTAGGGTGACTGGGATGACTGGGATCACTAGCAGACTAGGACGACTGGGATGACTAGGATAACTGGGATCACTAGGATGACTAGGTTGACTGGGGTGACTGGGATGACTGGGATAACTGGGATCACTAGGATGACTAGGGTGACTGGGATGACTAGGACGACTGGGATGACTAGGATAACTGGGATCACTAGGATGACAAGGTTGACTGGGATGACTGGGATAATTGGGATCACTAGGATCACTAGGGTGACTGGGATGACTAGGACGACTGGGATCGCTAGGATGACTAGAGTGACTGGGATGACTGGGATCACTAGGGTGACTGGGATGACTAGGATGACTGGGATCACTAGGATGACTAGGGTGACTGGGATGACTGGGATGACTAGGGTGACTGGGATGACTAGGACGACTGGGATGACTAGGATAACTGGGATCACTAGGATGACTAGGTTGACTGGGATAACTGGCATCACTAGGATGACTAGGGTAACTGGGATGATTGGGATCACTAGGATGACTAGGGTGACTGGGATAACTGGGATCACTCGGATGACTAGGGTTACTGGGATGACTAGGATGACTGGGATAACTGGGATGACTAGGATGACTGGGGTGACTGGGATGACTAGGATGACTAGGGTGACTGGGATGACTGGGATCACTAGGATGACTAAAGTGACTGGGATGATTAGGATGACTGGGGTGACTGGGATGACTAGGAAGACTAGGGTGACTTGGATGACTGAGATCACTAAGATAACTGGGATGACTGGGATGACTAGGGTGACTGGGATCACTAGGACGAATGGATTGACTGGGATGACTAAGATGTAGGCTTTTATAGATTGTGCCAGCATAATTTTTAGCATAATTTGAGAAAACTAGCACAATTTTTCCCATTTTTTAAAACGTAGCACCGCTACCATAATTCGCATATTTTGATAACTGTCGGAACATTTTTGGGTTTTGACAGTCACGTTGATTCCCAAATCCCAATTATACGCTGACGTTGCTCGATGTTTTAGTGGTATTTGCAGTTAACTGAGCCCGGAAATGGGGGCCTGGGACTGGGGTGTACGGGAACCGGAAGTGTACGGTCGGTGTTTTTTCTTGAAGATCGTTGTTAAAAGAAGTTGGAAGCATGAACAAAAAACGGACACGAGAAAGGATATGTATTATAGCTAACAAGAATAAACGGCTTCTGATTAAAGAAAATGTATTTTTGGACTTTTTCGCTATGGTTTTGGAAGAGCACAATTAAAAAAAAAGTTAGCATAATTTGCAAAAACGAGCATAAGTTTAGCATAATTTGGCCAAAAAAAACAGTGCTGCTGGTATAATGAGCTACTTTTACTAGCACAATCTATGAAAGCCTACTAGGATGACTATGATGATTGGGATAACTGGGATCACTAGGATGACATGGATGACTACTATGACTGAGATGACTGGCATGACACTGAGTTTTGGGATGACCGAGGGGAGTGGGATGATGATTGCAATGACTAGGATGACTAAATTGACTGGGGTAACTCGGATGACTGAGATAACTAAGATGACTGGGATGGTTATGGTAACTGGGGTGAATAGGGGGACTAGGATGACTGGGATGACTGGGATAACTAAGATGACTGGGATGGGTAGGAGTAACTGAGGTGAGTAGGGGGACTAGGACGACTGGGATAACTAAGATGACTGGGATGGTTATCCTAGTCCCCCTATTCAGCCCATTTACCCTGACTGGAATTACTTGGATGAGTACCATGACTGGGATAATTGGGATGACTAGGGTGACTGGAATGACTGGGATGACTGGGACGACTAGGGTGACTGGAATGACTAGGATGACTGGGACGACTAGGGTGACTGGGACGACTAGGGTGACTGGGACGACTAGGGTGACTGGAATGACTGGGATGACTGGGACGACTAGGGTGACTGGAATGACTTGGATGACTGGGAGGAGTGGGGTGACTGTGATAGATAGGGTGACTATAATGACTAGGACTTTTAAAGTCACTTACTTGGCTAATGGAAAAAAAATTCCAAAGTTATTACTGACTGACTTGTTTGAATACTGGCCGAACGAGGATTTATCAAACTGAATAACTGACCGCCTGTTGGTTTTTATTCTGGCTGAACAGAATCAATGCAGAATAATCTGACATTTAACCCGCTTGTTTCAAAAGACAGACCGATGTTTGAACTGACCTGTATGACAGCTGAAGGGTCTGACCAATTCACAGTGGCCTTATTTTGGATTCGTATTTTAATGGTATAGTTGGTAGACTGCATATCTGTGCTGACTTGTATATTCGTATTCTGTGAACTTGATGAGTGCATTTCAAATCTCCTCTTGCTTACGTCTTATATTTGGAATGACTGAATGCACTTCACATTGATACTTCACTTTGATGATGTGCAGTGTAGTGCTTCTTGCTGGCTGCTAACTATTTCAACGATTGCAATAGTTATACAACCAATAAAGTCGTCAGCCAACCTAAGCCATCATTTGATGGGGGTGGGGGCTGGGCGGTGGGAGGAGAGGAGAGTTTGTTCGTAGGTAAAACTGCGGCCGTGGCAAATTGGCAAACTGATCTGTTGTCTTGTTTGAGAGCTTGAATTTCTGACTGACATTCAACACTGCAACAACTTACTTTCCTATTCTTGAAGGTGATTTTTCAGTTCAAGTGAATAAAATGTCTAAATTCTTAAATTCAATTGCATTTTCATTTCCACGTTCGGGGAAAGTTTAATCCACAGTTTCTATCACAAGAAAATAAGATTTGGCATGGGTGAACTGGATTATTCCTTTAATTTGTTTTAATTGATTGTGAATTTGGATTGCGTGCCTAACCTTCAAACTTCTTTGTGGAAAACAACAGCAAGTGCTTTGAGTATGAATTAATTTTACCAATAAAATCAGTCTACTGCTTCCAAAATGGAATAAGAATTACACAGCAACAACAACAGCAACAATGAAATGATTAAAATAGAGTCGCCAAAATTTCTGCCGCAGTGTTTTAAAGTACGATTGACAAACTCTGAATAAAACTGAGCGTGGAAAATTTAGTGTTCTTCCGAGGAGGTAAAGTGGGGAGATTTAGAAAATTTGCACTCATCTTTTTCAATTCCAGAGTGATCAACATGTTATTTCTCGTTACTTCCTCGAGTAAATTACCAAGCGGAAGGGTGTTGAAAATAAACATAATTATGATGGGGGTGGGGGGGGGAGGCTTTGTCATGATCAACAGTCAAATTCTCAGAACTGATGGTAAGGAAAATCCGCAGCGGTTAGTAAAGAAAATAACATGTTAAAACTTGGGACTGAAAGTTCACAGTACTCTTAAGGCCGTCAGATCTGCGGTTTGTTTTGCAATAACAATGCAATCCATAAATACATGTACAAATTGAAATTCTGATTAACAACAACTCGTATCAAACTTGGAGTCTTTTTTTCGGCCGTTATTTAGGCTCGTCACGCAAAGTCGTGAAGCTCAAAAACGGCCTTGAAGAAGATCACACGTAAGTTTGGATTTAGAGCACAGTAAAGTTCTTTCTGTTAGGGTTTTTTCTATGTGCATGTGTTTTGTGGGATGCCGTTTAATGAAAAACAAACCGCTTACTGAAAAAGTCTGAAATTTATTTCCTTATGTTTTTCCAATTTTTGAAGCTCAAGCAATCACAAATGAAGACGGCAACAACAATGGCACCTAACAAAAGGCTTCAAATTGCACGCTCGCTTTCATTTTTTTGCACATTTATTCACTTTTGTATGCAAAAAAAAGAATCTGATAATCAGAAGTTCAAGATTTTGAGAACACAAACATTTAGCCGAGTAATATCAAATTCAAAACGCGCGCGTACAAAGTTCAAAGTAACAGGTAAATTTAAAATGCTGAGTAAATTAAAACGACCGAAGGCTTTCCCAGCTCGCTCGCTTTAACTTTTTACACGTTTTTTCGTTTTTGTACGCAAAGCAACAAGAAAAGTAATTAAAAAATCATGGATTTGAGACGAAGCACAAACATTTAGCCATCAAATATCAAATTCAAAACGTGCGCGTGCAAAGTAAATCAGTTAAAATGCTGAGAAAATTTAAACAATAAATGATGTTCGCATAACTGCTAATTATTTTTTCAAGTGCCGATCTTGCTGCCGTCGCTTTGTTGATTGCTTAAAGCTCTATAGTATGTGAAGCAGAACTTGGCTTATTATAAGGCTCGGACAAACAGTGAAACATTTCGCGCAGTAACTTTGCACTGTGTTTCTACTCCTATAAAGAGTTATAAAGCAAAATTACAACGCAGTATTTTTTTTTTTTTTGCTTTGGAACATTTCCGACGGGGTTTTTGGGGGTCGAAACACAGTGTAATTTTAAGGCTGGTTTTTACTAGCAGCGTGCCACAAACTTAAGTTTAGCGAGGTCATCAACAACTGAAGTTTATTAAAATACAAAACTGAAAATGTGAGCGCCAAGATTATTCTTGTTTTCTCGTCGTAAAGGATTACTACAACACGGGCTGAGCACAACAAAACAAACTTTGTTTTGGTTTATCTTGCTTGTGCTTATGTTGTGTTAATTCTTAGCGAGGAAGAAGAATTATGATAAGTGCGTAGGTTTATTAAAGTTGTGCTTATCTTTTTGTTGTTGATGTCTTCACTAAACTGACGCTTGTGTTCATGTCGCCAGAAAAAAACAGCCTTTACTGCGTGTAATGTTTTACTGTGTCTGAGCCTTAAGGGGGTTTATCTGGTTCACTCAAGTAGTTGGATTACAAAGTAAACAGCAAAGGTACTGAAGATAACAGTATTTTATTGAACAAATAAAGCTTGTCTCTGTTGTTCATTTACTTACAATAAAAAAAAATACAAAAAAAAGTAATCTAGCCTCCCTCGTCCCTGCCAGGCTGCTTCCACTCTGCTCCGAGTCGGTGTTCATTCTTCTGTCCTCATTTGATATTCCAACTTTAAAATCCTGGTCTGTTTTATCTGATCCCTTCATTCAAGCTGGGGGCAGTTAGACACTTAGAAAATTCAGCCGTTTGTTCCCAAGTGGGAAGGTCAGCGTGAAGAAAAGCGAGAGTTCGCTCCTCATGTTCTGAGGGTCCCATTCAACTTTGTCACAATACCACACCAAATTAAATTTGGAATTAAAATTAGCCAAAACAATTTGAAGTGAAAATTATAATTTTGGTTTGAAAGTGCGTGTCTACAAAGTCAATATATCGTGAAAAATATCCAGAGTCGTGGACAAGAAAAAAGAGGGCGCAAGACAGTGAAACTCAGTCTTCAGTGGGTCTCCGTCATCGATGCCCAGAAAATTGGACAAAGCATCGCGTAGGTCTGACCGGCCTTCATCCCACAAACTTCACCAAAGAGCACAAGTCAATAATAATCTCTCCTCTGCGAAGCTACTGATATTGGATTTCTCTCGTCCTAGTTATTGTTTAGTATTTAGTGTTTAGACCTACATGAAAGGAAATTTGGAAGTGAAAATTACGCGTACTGTTTACGCGTCGCTTATTATTGCTGTTATTCTAAAGAGTCGAAATTATCTGAAAGTAATAAAGCGAAACATTATGAAGCAAAATTTACGCAGTACTGCTACAGTGCTGCGTAAATTGTGTGTTAAATATTTCGTTTTATATCTTAAAATTGGTTGCCCTTAAAAATCTAATGTTGAATTCGTTTAAATCAGTGCTGCGTAAAGGGCAACTAAAGGGATTAAAGCGATCTTGCAGATGATTTAAATTTTTGCCTGTTTTGCTTCCCGTAGAAATAATTCGATTAATTCTCTCATTGAAATAAAGGTTTATTTCTACGTAAATAAGAAATTTGTGCGAAAGAAATGTGAAGCTAGTAAAATTTAATGTTTCAGTTCCTAGGAAATTTTGGATTCGACAGCAAGTCTTTAAACCTTTAAATCTTAATGTTTTTCTGAATAATAACTATTTAAATTGTCCTATTTTTAAGTTCCCACGAGATTTGAAGCTTTAGTCACGATGATCACGCTAGCCGACTGTACCAGCATTGCGTGACGATCGTGACAATAGCTCGGCCAAATAGCGTGGAAATACGGTCGTGACTGGAATGGATACTTCAACTCAGGATTCCGATAAATGACTGGAACTAGCCAAATATATAATTTTTAATATAAAAAAAATGATCTTAAGTATATGGTTCCAGACCTATATCCGAAACCCTAATTTGAAGTATCAGTTGAAGTCGCCACCGAGAAATTGCCTTACATCGTGAAAAGTTAACACTTAGCAAAAATGTTTATTCTAGCTGTTTACATAAGGCTTTCCAAAATTTAGGTCAAACTAACCTGATTTTTCACACAGGCCGAGGAAATCTATTCTATGCCCTTCTTAAAAACAAGGATATAGCGCAGATTACCACAGCTGTCTGATTAATCAAGTATTTCCTTATTTCGAAAATGGTTTAGTATCTAAAGCTGATATTATTAGTCTAACATGAACAACCATGTTTGTTCGCCTGTTGTTTTCAGTTGACTAAAAAACAACAGGTAAACAAAAACAGATGTTGATGTAACCTAAATTTAGTTTTGTTAAATTTGCTATGATCTGACGTAGGAGAAAGATGAAAATGAAATAAATTTGGACCTATTTATGACCGTTGTTTTGTTTTTATGGTTTTAGTTAAATTTTCAGCTAATCAGGTAGGAAAAAGATTGAAATGAAATAAATTTGGACCTATTAATGACCGTTGTTTTGTTTTTATGGTTTTAGTTAAATTTTCAGCTAATCAAGTAGGAAAAAGATTGAAATGAAATAAATTTGGACCTATTTATGAGCGTTGTTTCGTTTTCACGGTTTTAGTTAAATTTTCAGGTAGTCAAAAAATATCAGGACAAAATTTGGCAATTATGGAAATGATTTATATGCTATTTTTGGTTTTGTGCAATTCTTTGGAGAGCTATTTATTGTTAGGAAATCAAAAGCTTTAGGTTTAGAAGAGAAATCCTCAACCAGTCGCCCCCATCAGAGAGATTCTTAGTAACTATCAGCTCAATTTGATGTCATTTGTGAAAATCCACCCAAGCCAGACCAATGCGATTCAGTGCTCAGTTCTCTGCCCTCGAATCATCCGTCGACACACCTACTACGTGAGCCGGGGAGCACGTTCTTGCACCCCCGTTTTTCGTCCTCAACAGTGAAACATTCCCAGACATATTGTTTGCAGACAAGCAACTTTCTTGATCGAAATGGTTATCTATCTATTTTCTTGGAAAAAGGTGTGGTATTATAACAAACTGAATGAAACTCTAAGAACACGAGAAGCAAACTCTCACCTTCCTTCACGCTGTCCTCCCCACTTGGGAACAAACGGCCAAATCTTCCAAGTGTCCAACTGCCCCCAGCGTGAACTACAGGATCAGATAAAGTTTCCCAGGATTTCTCAGTTGGAATATCTCAGAGGACATCAGAATTCCCACCTTCTCAGAGGCAGAGCTTCCACAGCCCAGCAGGGACGAGTTTGGCTAGATTTAAACATGACCTGCCCAAGTGATGGGCTCCTAATCTTGTGCGTGTGCCACCTGAGGTCTGAAATTAAATAAGAACTTTAAAAAAAATAATGAAATGCTAATGGCCTAAGAAAACAACCAACGATTCTTGATGACACCACTGGTTTCCCCATGAAATGACTCCAAAATGAAGAATAAGTGAAGAAATTCTATACTAATGATGTGTCACTACCCGGATCTGGGTAGTGCTTCTGATAGGTCGTGCCACAAGGATAATGTGTCTCAACCAATCAGAAGCCATACCCAGATATGGCTAGTGACATGTCATGAGTCACCATTTTGCGGGAAAACCAGTGATAGCATCTCGAAAAGTCAGCTGTTTTCAAAGGCTTAGCTAAACTAAGCCTAACAAAAAATTAATAATATTAAGATAACTAATGCAAGCTCATTAGCATATTTAAAACAAAACAGTTACTAGATATTTCTTAGTGTTACAAGTGCCCTCATAATGTATACATGTATTCAACTAATGCTCTGATTATGTGCAGAAAAATGGAAATGAAAAAGAATGCCAAGGAGTCAATTCCTAAAACTGACATGCCAGACCTTTCGAGAAGCTATGGAAATTAAAAAAAAAATCCAGAGAGCAAATGCAGCACAAGAAAAAGTTAATATATTTAAATAGAATATAAAGGCAATCAACAGTCTGCAGTCTGTGAAAGCTGTGCAAAAGAATAAGTTCTCAAAAGTTCATAAAAATTGTTTCAGTTTTGAAAAGATCAGCAACTTCGAAAACATTCTAACTTACTACTTCAAGTTGCCTAGGAAAAAATTAAGCAGAAGCAGACTGAAGATTGCCTTAGATGTAATGTTCATGTAAGCTTATGAATAATCTACTTTGCTTTATAATACTTAAGATCCTAATTTTCCTAAGATTTTTCCCAGGCTCACTGTTTCTTAAGAATTTCCAGTTGCTTTGAGTTCTTTTTTTTTTTAAATTAATCTCAAGATGGCAAAATCCTTAGTTCACCGACCTTACGTTGAAGTGCCAACAGAGACCAAAATCAATCATCAACTTATTAACAATAAAAAAAATGAAACTCTACCTACTTGATACTTACATACATTCTCCTTACTAGTACCATAAGAGAGGTAAGAAGGAACAGTAAGGAGAATTTGTAAAGTGAAATTGGGACTTCAAGGATTAAGGTCACTGTGGTTAATTGCTTTGCTATTCCTATCCATGCTGTGCTATGTAAATGAAGATCCAATTCCAGCTGTAGCTTCCTGGCCACAGATAGCCAGAGAGATGCCTTGCCTGACAAAGCTTATCTTTTCCCTTAATGGAAGATCATCATAAGTTTTATGATCAAGGTGTCTACATTCTACCAATATAATTATATTATAGCTCATAGGTTATCTGTATTGCCATGATGTTGTCATGAAAACTTAAAGATGTATACCTGTACAGTACTACTATTTCTTGCAGCCTGTATAGTCCCTGACTGAGGTAATATGTTACTTAGGAGGTTTAGAGCTAATATTGTGCTAATGAGCTTGCTGAAGACTGTTTAATTCTAGCATTAAATTAACACTAATACTGTATAAGTGGAATCCTGGTCCTTTAAACCTCTTGATTATTCAAATTAAAACTTGTTTTCCTTCCCCTGAAGTCACTGTATTTTTTATATGTCACCTTGGGTTTTCTCAAACAGAAAATGGCAAGAAAGCCCAAAGCCCAAAACAAAACTTAATATCCCTCTAATTCTTTGAACTCCTAGTTTTCTAAGACCAATCTTCATTTTCACAGGAGGTTCAAAAAACCATAGTTCCACTGTGTTAAGATAACACAGGAAGCACAACAACTCCTATAATGAAGACGAGTTCCAATAGAAGGTGGACCTATAAAAAGAATTGTGTGTTTGGTGAATTTTTACAAAAGGAATAAAATTAAAGCAAAGTTAAAAAATTCTGCCTGTGTGATTAATGTTTGCTGTGATAAGGTTGTAATGCTTCCCATGCCTCTATAAGCCCCAGCCTACCCCCTTACCTATCACTGATCACATTTCTTTAAGACTAGATTTTTAACCTGATCCCCTTAATATCCATTACATCCTCCACAACTTACCTTGAAAGCCATTCCTTTTGCAGAAAAATGTCAGTGAATGCAAGAGGATTTTGCCAGTTTGTGCAAGATTATTGATCAAAAAGACCAACTTTTCCCTAATTTCCCCTTCCCTATCAAGATAAAAAATATCCTTTCTTCCCCCCCCCCCCACCCCTGACCTCTAACTCCTCCAACCCTCCTTGAAAGGCAGATAGGGGCTTAATTGAGCTTTTAAGGTTTTAGGTATGTAACAATCTATAAAATATGTAAATTTACCCACCCAACAACTATAACTTTATATTAAATACTATGCTAGTATCATCACCACTATTATTTTAGCAAGATTTCCTTTGAGCAGTGAAGCACTACGCCCGAGGGTGGTACTTTATGAATTCTTGGGTGGGGATGTGTCACTGGGACCCTGAACCCTTAGCCCGTACCAAAACTAGTTCAGCTCAATTTTGCTATTCTTTACCAGATCCAGCTGGTCTTAAATTATTTTGTTGAAATAATTTCTCTGTATCTAGTTAGCAAATAAAATACTGTCTTTCATCTTTGATAAAATTGCCAAATCCTGAGGAAATGTCATTTATAATCATCAATTAATATAATCATTCTTGGCTACAGAGTTTCATTCATTGCAAGAATGAACCCTTTTCGCTTTTCTTCCCAGAGGTGAATCTCCTTTGTAAAATTGAATGATGTATGTACTACTCAAAGGAATCTTGTGTTTGAACTTAATTTGTAAGTGGTACAAATAAGCCTCTAGATGTTTTTCAAAATATGATTTCGATTTTTTTTGGAGCAAAATAATCCAACTGGAAAACTGCGCCTAATTGATAAGTCTCTGTCCAGTTGCTAAATTGAACTGGATGGTGACTCATTTACTTCGAAACCTAGAGAAACTTTTGATGAAATTTTCTCAGTGACACTTATTTTTGTACAAAAATGGTGGCACACACACTGTATAATATATCATTATTCTTGTAATACAGATACCTTAAGTATTCCCTCCAATAGTGAATTACAGAATTCCTAATCAAAATTTGATCTCACTACATATTTAGCAATCTACTCTATAGCTGAAATGTGCTAAAGAGCCTACAGCGACTGAATTTTGATTGGAGAAATGAAGTAGGTTTTCTTTGAATTTGGAAAGCTGTAAACTATGCGTAGAAATTAAAGAAAAAAATATTGCAAGTGAATCAATTCACTCCTGTTGGGAATACCATGGACCTGCTTTGAACAATGCCTGAAGTCCTATTTGTTGAAATAGTCAATATTCTTCGGTTTTTGGTTTTTGTTTTTGTTGCTTTTTTTTTCACTGCCAAAGTAAATGAATTTGCCTATTGCTGTTGAATGGGGGTTGTGGAACAACAGCTGGGTGAAAAACCTCCCCGTACGTCCACTTGCTCCTAGGAGGAAAACCCCGGGCCAGCTGTACCCCGCATTCAATGACCTCCCAGGCTGGGTCAGAAATACTCTAAAACCCAGTACCTGTGTTGAGGCAGGGTACTGGTTGTAACTGTAAGTAATAAATTATATGATTATATAAACACTAAACTAAATATTACATGAGTTGACTTTGATGATACCAGCCTCTCCACTGTTGGCTTTTGAACTCCTGCTGTTGATGAATTGCTGACCAGTTTGCCAAATCTGCTCTTCTTTTCAGCCTGAGAAAAAAAAAAGAATTCATTTTCACTCAATTGTTAACTAATTTATGACTCCTTGCTGACTTTTGGCATGTAGTTATTTTTTGAGCTCAATGTCTAAGATTGAGTGGCAAATGTAAATGGCTTCATAGGAGGGGTGTAGCTACCTGAACACATGGTGCACATGTGCATCCCTAATAAAGACTGCAAGACTGACTGCAATGATTAAGATGACTAATGAGGTAACTAGGGTGACTTGAATGACTGGGATAACTGGAATGACTAAGATGACTGGAGTAACTGGGATAAATGAGATGACTAAGATGACTGAGGTGACTGGGGTGACCAGGATGACTGGGATGATTAGGATGGCAAGGGTGAATACGATAATTGTGAAGACTAGGATATAGGATGACTGGGGTGACTGGGATGACTGGGAATGATATGGATGACTGGAATGACTAGGAGGACTAAGATTACTGAGATGACTAGAAGGACTGGGTTGACTGGGATGACTGAGGTGACATAGATGACTGGGATGACTACCATGATTAGGGTGACTTAGGTGACTGTGATGACAGGGATACATATACCCAAGCGTCCCAGCGTTAACCCAACATTATGTGACCAAATATCTCTGCACGCTTTACCGCCCGTACGAAAACAATAGAGAAACTAGAAAAACTGTGATACCTAGGATGACTTGGATGACTGAGATAACTGAGAGATAACAAGGATGACTAGGATGATTTATGCTGCTGGGATGACTAGAATAACTAGGATAATTAGGATGACAGGAGTGACTGAGATGAAAAGGATAGGTTATATTACTGTGATGACTAGGGTGACTGGGATGACTGGGATAAGTGACTATGATGGAAAGAATAAGTAGAAGAACTGGGGTGACAAGGATGACTAGGGTGATGAGATAACGAACACGACTAGGGTGTCTTGTATGACTGGGATGAAAAGGATGAGTAGGATGACTGGAATGACTGGGATAACTGGTGTGACTGAGATGACTAGAGTGACTGGAATGAGTGGGATACTAGGATGACTTGGGTGACTAGGGTTACTGGCATAACTGAGATAACAAGGATGACTGGGATGACTAGGGTTACTGGGATAACTGAGATAACAAGGATGACTGGGATAACTATAACTAGAATAACTAGGATGAGAGGATGACGGGGATAACTAGAATGCCTGGAATGACTAGGTTGCAGGGAGGGGGGGTTGTACCTTTTTTTGGACAAAATTTCAAAGATATTTTTTCAAGGACACATTTCCCATTTTTCAAGGATTCCAATCAGAGACTTGAGTCTATGAGTTTTAATGTACTATTAGAAAAACGCATTGTTGTATTTACCTTTTTATAAAAGTAGCCAAAACACTAAACGAAGATGCAGCAAAATTGATATCAGAGAATTAGCCTACACAACTACCAACAATTTTCTGCATGTGCAATGAAAAGTTGATTACAACTCAAAATTCATGCACATGCAAGAGTTTTGCAAGTGCCCTGATTTTTTCTTAGTTTCTTTACTATTCATTGCTCAGCCAGTGCCGCCACAAACATTTAACATTTAACATTGATTTGCAATTGAAGCTTTTGTTTTCTGACACTAAGACAATGGCTACACTTCTAAATTACACTTGTAAAGGTTTTATTAAATTGACTCCAGGAACAAATGGAGGCAGATTTGTCAGTGCACAATAGTCATGCTGTGACCATTGAATTTCCAGCATTTCACATGATGACATAGGATGACCTATAAACAAAAATGGCAGAAGCACATTTTGGAAACATGAGCCCCATTATGGTAAAACATTGGGTTTACTGTGAACAGAACATTGGCTGTCATGACAAATAACCCTGGATCTTCAAAGAACCTGTTGAAACTTCCTGCAACTTGCAGAATATTGGCAGCACTACTTTTTGCACCAATTATGAAAGTCACGTTGGGGAAAAGTAGACTTATTGACTAGAGTAATGTTTATGTTGCTTATGCATGCACTCTTGAATGCACTCTCACATACTCTTCCTAGGAAGTTTGAGCCTTTAGCCCCACGCGTGAAATGTTGGCAGACAATGGAGTATATTAACTGATTTTACTGACCTTACCAATTCAACTGTTTTTATTCAGTTTATCCTAAGAAGCCTTATAAAGGATTGAGGATTTTTCTTCTCCACTTTTTTGTCTTATTTCTTCTCTGATGTTTTGTTCAATTTTTCGAACCAATTTTTTGTCTTCTTTTTGACAGATATTTTTGACCAATTTTTTGTCCCATTTTTGTCTGATTTCTTGTCCAGTTTTTTGGCCCATTTTTGGCCTGATTTCTTGCCTGATTTTTTGTTGGATTTTTTTTTGTCCGATTTCTTGTCCAAATTCCTCTCCAACTTTTTGGCCAATATTTCCTGCGATTTTTTGTCCGATTTCATGTCTGACTTTTTGTCTGATTGTTTGCCGGATTGTTTGTTCAATTATCTCTTGTCTGAGTTTTTCGTACAATTCCTTGTTCATTTTTTTGTCCAATTTTTTGTAAGATATTTAACCCGATTTTTTTCCCATTTTTTGTCCAATTTTGGGGTCTGATTTTTTGTTCAATTTTTTGTCCAATATTTTTTTGGTCTGATTTTTTTCTCTGATTTTTTTGCCCGATTTATTGTTGGATTTCTTGTCCGATTTTTTAACTCATGTTTCTTGTCCAGTTTTTTGTCCGACTACTTGTAAGATTTATTTCCTGATTTGCTTTCCCATTTTTTGTCAGATTACTTGTCCGATGTTTTTTGTCTGATTTTTTGTCCGATAATTTTGGTCTGATTTCTTGTCTGACTGTCAGATGTCTGATGTCTTATGTCCAATATCTGACGTCTGATGTTTTATCGCCAATAACTAATGTCCGATATCCGATGTCTGATGTTCCATGTCCGAAGTCCCATGTCCAATGATTGATGCCTAATATCTGATGTCTGATGTCCAATGTCCGATTTTCGATGTCTGATGTCCCATTTTATTGTCCGACTTCTTGTCCATTTACTTGTCAGCTTGTTTGTCCAACTTTTTTTTCAAATTGTCTGATTTCTTGTAAGATATTTTGTCCGATTTTTGGTACATTTTTCATCTTATTTGTTTTGTCCAATTTTTTGTCCGATCTTTTGTTCGATATCTTGACTGGTTTTTTGTTTGGTTTCTTGTCTGATTTCTTGTATGACTGTTGGATGTCTGATGACTGATTTCTGATATCTTAAGTCCGATGTCTGATGTTCCATGTTCTATATCCCATCTCCAATGTCTGATGTCTGATTTGCGATGTCTGATGTCCAATGCCTGATTTTCGATGTCAGATGTCTGGTGTCTGATTTTCAATGTCTGATATCTGATGTTCGGTGTCCAATGTCCGATGGCTGATGTCTGATTTTCAATGCCCGATGACAGATGTCCAATGTCTAATGTCCAATGTCCGATGTCTGATGTGCGATTTTCGATGTCTGATGTCCATTGTCCGATGACCCATGTTCCATGTACGATTTTTCTTCCAAAGCAACACAAGACAGACTGGGCAAGACTACAAGACTTATTACACACATAAGACAGACAGACTTGAAAGTGCGGGGATTTTCACAGTTGTAATTACTTAAGGCAGTTTTGTGATACTCTACCATTGCCTGTTTAAAATCATTAAGGGCGTTTATGCGCAGGTTCAGTTTATCAGCAACAATATTCCAGACGCGTATGCATCTGACGATATTAACAGGACTTTTGATAAGTTGCTTTCAGTCATTTAGGCTCTACAAATTTAATAACACCGCTAGATAAAAATCTGGTACACTTCGTGATGCAAGCTTTAGGAACAATTTTATTGATGGATCTACTGATACGAGACCATGAATGATTTTGAAAAAAAAAACACCACATCTAGATACTCGTGCCAGAATGTTAATAGGAGCAGATCCAAAGATTTAAGTCTATTCATGTAAGAAGTTGTGCAGGAAAAAGGCAATTTGAGAATATATTTAGTAGTATGCCTCTGTGTCCTTTCAGTTCTTGTAATTAACTGGAGTGACTGGGATGACTTGGATAACTGGGATGACTGGAAAGACTAGGATCACTGGGATGGAGAGGAGGACTATAGGTTGACTAGGATAAATGGGGTTACAGGGATTACAGGAGTGACTTGGATGATTAGGATGACTTACTAGGTGACTGGGATGACTGTGATAATGGGGATAACTAGAAAAATTGGGATAACTAGGATGATGAGATAACTGAGATGACAAGGGTGCCTGGAATGACTGGGATGAAAAGGATGACTAGAATGGCTAGAATGACTGAAATGATTTGAACCCCTGGAATGATTGGAATGACTAGGATGACAAGAATGAAGGGAATGACTAAGATGACTGGGATGAGTGGAATGAGTGGGATACTAGGATGACTTGGATGACTAGGGTTACTAGGATAACTGAGATAACCAGGATGATTGGGATAATTTCCATGATTAGGATGAAAAGGATGAATAATAATGACATGAGTTGGATGGCTGAGATGACTGAGATAACTAGGATGACTGGGATGCTTTGGATGACTGGAATGACTTGCATGATTAGGATGAATATTAATGAGATGACTTGAAAGACTGGGATGCCTGGGATGCCTGGGATGACTGCATGACTACAACAACTGGGACAACTGGCAAGACTACAATGAATAGGATAACTTGGTTTATTGTGATAATGGGTGACAGGGACGATTGTGATGAAACAGAAAAGTAAAATTACTGGGGTGACTAGGATGAATGGGGTGATGAGATAACTGAGATGACTAGGGTGACTTGGATAACTCTGTTGACAGGGATATGTTGAATAACAGAGATGAATGGGAGATGGCTGGGATAACTATGATGACTACAGAGACTGGGATGACAAGGATGAATGGGTTGACTGGGACAGTGGTGACCTCATTGACTAGGACAGCTAGGGAGGGTGGATAATTACAATGACTGAAAAGACTGGGATGACTGGGTTGACTGGCATAACTAGGGTGGCAGGGATGACAGGTGAGACTAGACTGACTGGGATGACTGGGAAAATGGGGTGACAGGAGTGACTTGGGTGAATTGGATGACTAAAATGACTGCGATGACTGGGACTACTGGGTTCACTAGGACGCTTGGATTGGCTTGGATAACTACATGTAGGATGAATAGGATGACTGGAATAAGTTGGATGGGTGGGATGAGTGGGATAATTTAATCAACGAGCCTGAAAAAGATTTGATACTTTAAACGGGGGAACAGTGGGATTTGGAATTGTGTGTACCTCTGGAAAAATCCTAAACAAAATGTAGTAGTCTCATAACAGGTAAGAAAGTGACAAAAAACTGATACCTGAAATGCCAGAAAAAACCAATGGAGGACCACGATCCCTCTGCTTCTTGAGATGTTATCCCTTTAATTGAAGAAATATTTTTGATATCCATCTTGTGATGGGCAAAGAATCTCCTGGAACATCACCAAGTGGGAGGGGTCCTGTTAAATGGCCAGAGATACAAGAAATTATACAGGTAAATTTGACTGTCAGGTAGAAAGGAAGAATTGGTCTCCCTACAGTACCTATACATGGATGTCTATTTTTCTGCAAAAAATGTTTCCTAACAAAATAAATAAATGAAGTCTTGCTTCTTTTCAAAATTCATTAAAAAATTTTTAACGAAAAGAATTGCCTGCAGTATTATCTTTTTATACTTTCGTAATTTGTAAATTTTGTGATCTGATAACAGCTTTACTTTGGCTTGTGATGACTATGATCTATCTAAAAAAAGCACTAATTTTTATAGATAGTAATAATAATAATAATAATAATAATAATATTAATAATAACAAATACTTAATTATCCACTCCTGCTCAGCCAGTTTGCCACCAATTACTAATAAAAAAATGGCTGTACAACAACAGCTGGGTGATTATAACCACCGCAAATGTCCACTTCTTATCAGAGAAAAACCCTGAGCCAACTTAACCCCACACTCAGAGTGCTTTCCAAAAGTCAGAACTGGCTGGCTGGACCTTGGCCAGACTGGTCATTTTGACAATGAAACAGAACTTTTACAAAGAGTTTTTGCTGAAAAATCATCTCCTTCTTGCCTTACAGACACCCTGCTATAATGCACACCCCGATAATATGGATAGCAGCAAAATCACAGGCAAAAATGAATTACAGATGTTTTGTCTGAAATTAAACCCATTGCCAATAGATGAGCTTGGGAAGTGGTGCCTTGAAAGTTGGACGGGAGCCTAGGCGCCTCAGGCATAGCATGAAGGTATCCATGGCAACCCTGCAAGCAGGATGCACCCCTGCATGCAGCTGTCAACTGGCACTGTCACACTGAAAGACTTCAGTGGAAAATACTCACCTGACCCCATACTTAAACCTCCCCGTACGTCCACTTGCTCCTAGGAGGAAAACCCCGGGCCAGCTGTACCCCGCATTCAATGACCTCCCGGGCTGGGTCAGAAATATTCTAAAACCCAGTACCTGTGTTGAGGCAGGGTACTGGTGGTAACCGTAAGTAATAAATTATATGATTATATAAATACTAAACTAGGTATTAATAATGAGTTGACTTTGATGATACCAGCCTCTCCACTGTTGGCTTTTGAACTCCTGCTATTGATGAACTGTTCACCAGTTTGCCAAATCTGCTCTTCTTTTCAGCCTGAGAAAAAAAAGAGAATTCATTATCACTCAATTGTTAACTTATTTATGACTACTTGCTGACTTTTGACATGTACAGGGATTTTTTTAGTTCAATGTCTAAGATTGAGTCACAAATGTAAATGACTTTATAGGAGGGGTGTAGCTACCTGAACACATGGTGCACATGTGCATCCCTAAAAAAGACTGCAATGATTAAGACAACTAATGATGTAACTAGGGTGACTTGAATGACTAAGATAACTGGGATGACTGGAGTAACTGGGTTAAATGAGATGAATAAGATGACTGGGGTGACCAGGATGAATTGGATGATTAGGATGGCAAGGGTGAATGCAATAATTGTGAAGACTAGGATATAGGATGGCTGAAGTGACTGGGATGACTGGGAATGATATGGATGACTGGAATGACTAGGAGGACTAAGATTACTGAGATGACTAGGAGGACTGGGTTGACTGGGATGACTGAGGTGACACAGATGACTGGGATGACTAAGATGATTAGGATGACTTAGGTGACTGGGATGACTGGGATAACTAGGATGACAGGGATAACTAGAAAAACTGTGATGACTAGGATGACTTGGATGACTGAGATAACTGAGAGATAACCAGGATGACTGGGATGATTTATGCTGCTGGAATGACTAGAATAACTAGGATGATAAGGATGACAGGAGTGACTGAGATGAAAGGATAGGTAGAATTACTGTGATGACTAGGGTTACTGGGATGATTGGGATAAGTGACTGTGATGGAAAGAATAAGTAGAAGAACTGGGGTGACTAGGATAACTAGGGTGATGAGATAACTAACATGACTAGGGTATCTGGTATGACTGGGATGAATAGGATGAGTAGGATGACTGAAATGACTGGGTTAACTGGGGTGACTGGGATAACTGGAGTGACTGAGATGACTAGAGTGACCGGAATGAGTAGGATAATAGGACGACTCGGATGACTAGGGTTACTGGGATAACTGAGATAACAAGGATGACCGGGATGACTATAACTAGAATAACTAGGACAAGAGGATAACAGGGATAACTAGAATGCCAGGAATGACTAGGTTGCAGTTGGGGGGGGGGGGGTTGCACCTTGTTTTGAACAAAAAATTCAAGGATATTTTTTCAAGGATTCCAATCAGAGACTTGAGTCTGTGAGTTTTAATGTACTATTAGAAAAACGCTTTGTTGTATTTACCTTTCTATAAAAGTAGCCGAAACACTAAACGAAGAGGCAGCGAAATTGAGGATATCAGAAAATTAGCCAAAACAACTACCAACAATTTTCTGCATGCGCAATGAAAAGTTGATTACATCTCAAAATTTCTGCATGTGCAAGAGTTCTGCAAGTGCACTGATATTTTGTAAGTTTCTTTACTATTCATTGGCCATGGCACAAGCATTTAACATTTATCATTAATTTACAATTGTAGCTTTTGTTTTCTGACACTAAAACAACTGCTACACTTTTAAATTACACTTGTAAAAGTTTTATTAAATTGACTCTAGGAACAAATGGAGGCAGATTTATCAGTGTGAGTGCACAATAGGCATGCTGTGACCATTGAATTTCCAGCATTTCACATGATGATATAGGATGACTGATAAGCAAAAATGGCAGAAGCACATTTTGGAAACAAGAGCCCCATTATGGCTCTTGTTAAAAAATAAAACATTGGGTTTACTGTGAACAGAACATTGGTTGTCATGACAACTAACCCTGGATCTTCAAAGAACCTGTCGAAACTTTCTGCAACTTGCAGAAGATTGGCAGCACTACTTTTTGCACCAATTTTGAAAGTCACGTTGGGGAGAAGTAGATTTATTGACTACAGTGATGTTTATGTTGCTTATGGATGCACTCTCTAACTCATTCGCACTTACTCTTCGTAGGAAGCTTGAGTCTTTAGCCCCACACTTGACATGTTGGCAGACAATGGAGTATATTACCTGATTTTGCTAACCTTACCAATTCGACTGTTTTTATTCAGTTTATCCTGAGAAACCCTACAAAGGATTAAGGATTGTTCTTCTCCACTTTTTTGCCTTATTTCTTCTCCGATGTTTTGTTCAATTTTTCGAACCAACTTTTTGTCTACTTTTTGACAGATATTTTTGGCCAATTTTTTGTCCCATTTTTGTCTGATTTCTTTCCCCATTTTTTGTTGGATTTTTTTTGTCCGATTTCTTGTCCAAATTCCTCTCCGACTTTTTGACCAATATTTCCTCCGATTTTTTGTCCAATTTCATGTCTGACTTTTTGTCTGATTGTTTGTCTGATTGTTTGTTCAATTTCTTCTCCAATGTTTTCTTACGATTTCTTGTTCATTTTTTTTGTCCAATTTCTTGTAAGATATTTAACCCGATTTTTTTTCCCATTTTTTGTCCAATTTTGGGGTCCGATTTTTTTGTTTGATTTTTTGTTCGATGTTTTTTTTTGGTCTGATTTTTTGTTCACTTTTTTGTCCAATTTTTTGTCCAATATTTTTTTGTCCGATTTCTCATCTGATTTTTTTTCTCTGATTTTTTGCCCAATTTATTGTCTAATTTCTTGTCCAATTTTTTGTCCGCTTTCTTGTAAGATTTATTGCCTGATCTGCTTTCCCATTTTTTTGTCAGATTTTTTGTCAGATTTCTTGTCCCATGTTTTTTGCCTGAGTTTTTGTCCGATATTTTTGGTCTGATTTCTTGTCCAACTGTCGGATGTCTGATGTCTTATGTCCAATATCTGATGTCTGATGTCTTATCTCCAATGTCTAATGTCTGATGTTCCATGTCCGCAGTCCCATGTCCAATGTCTGATGCCTAATGTCCAAGGACCAATTTTTGATGTCTGATGTCCCATTTTATTGTCAGACTTCTTGTCCAATTGCTTGTCTGCTTGTTTGTCCGATTTTTTGTTCAACTCCTCTGATTTCTTGTAAGATATTTTGTCCGATATTTGGTACATTTTTCATCTTATTTTTTTTGTCCAATTTTTGGTCCGATTTTTTGTTCGATATCTTGTCTGATTTTTTGTTCGATTTCTTGTCCGATTTCTTATATGACTGTTGGATGTCTGATGTCTTATGTCCGATTTCTGATGTCTTAAGTCGGATGTCTTATGTTTCATGTTCTATATCCCATGTCTTATGTCAAATGTCTGATTTTCAAAGTCTGATGTCCGATGTCTGATATCTGATGTCCGGTGTCCAATGTCCGATGGCTGATGTCCGATTTTCGATGCCTGATGACAGATGTCCGATGTCTGATGTCCATTGTCCGATGACCCACGTTCCATGTGCGATTTTTCTTTGGATTTTTTGTTCAATTTCTTGTCCAGTTTTTACTGTCCACTTTTTTTGTCCGATTATTCGTCTGATTTTCTTGTCCAGTTTTTTGTCCGATTTTATTCAATTTTTAGTCCTTTTTTTGTCCGATTTATTGTCCAATTTGTTGCCTGACCTCGTCCCATTTTTTGTCCGATTTCTTGTCCGATTTTTCTTGTTTGATTTGTTGTCCAACTGTTGGATGTCTTAAGAAGGCAGTTTTGTAATACTCTACCATTGCCTGTTTAAAATCGTTCAGGGCATTCATGCACAGGTTCAGCTCATCAGCAACAATGTGCCAGACGCGTATGCATCTGATGATATTAATAGGACTTTTGATAAGTTGCTGCCTGACATTCAGGCACTACAAATTTAATAACACCACTAGATGAAGATCTGGTAGGCCTTGTGATGCGAGCTTTAGGAATAATTTTATTGATGGCTCTACCGATACAAGACCATGGACGATTTTGAAAAAAAAAACACTATATCTAGATACTTGTGCCTGAATGTTAATGGAAGCAGATCCAAAGATTTAAGTCTATTCATGTAAGAAATTGTGCAGGAAAAAGGCAATTTGAGAATATATTTAGTAGTATGCCTCTGTGTCCTTTCAATTCTTGTAATTAACTGGAGTGACTGGGATGACTGGAAAGACTAGGATCACTGGGATGGAGAGGAGGACTATAGGTTGACTAGGATAAATGGGGTTACAGGGATTACAGGAGTGACTTGGATGATTAGGATGACTTACTAGGTGACTGGGATGACTGTGATAATGGGGATAACTAGAAAAATTGGGATAACTAGGATGATGAGATAACTGAGATGACAAGGGTGCCTGGAATGACTGGGATGAAAAGGATGACTAGAATGGCTAGAATGACTGAAATGATTTGAACCCCTGGAATGATTGGAATGACTAGGATGACAAGAATGAAGGGAATGACTAAGATGACTGGGATGAGTGGAATGAGTGGGATACTAGGATGACTTGGATGACTAGGGTTACTAGGATAACTGAGATAACCAGGATGATTGGGATAATTTCCATGATTAGGATGAAAAGGATGAATAATAATGACATGAGTTGGATGGCTGAGATGACTGAGATAACTAGGATGACTGGGATGCTTTGGATGACTGGAATGACTTGCATGATTAGGATGAATATTAATGAGATGACTTGAAAGACTGGGATGCCTGGGATGCCTGGGATGACTGCATGACTACAACAACTGGGACAACTGGCAAGACTACAACGAATAGGATAACTTGGTTTATTGTGATAATGGGTGACAGGGACGATTGTGATGAAACAGAAAAGTAAAATTACTGGGGTGACTAGGATGAATGGGGTGATGAGATAACTGAGATGACTAGGGTGACTGGGATAACTCTGATGCCAGGGATATGTCAAATAACAGGGATGAATGGGAGATGGCTAGGATAACTAAGATGACTACAGAGACTGGGATGACAAGGATGAATGGGTTGACTGGGACAGTGGTGAACACATTGACTAGGACAGCCAGGGTGGGTGGGATAATTACAATGACTAAAAAGACTGGGATGACTGGGTTGACTGGCATAACTAGGGTGGCAGGGATGACAGGTGAGACTAGAATGACTGGGATGACTGGGAAAATGGGATGACAGGAGTGACTTGGGTGACTTGGATGACTAAAATGACTACGATGACTGGGACTACTGGGTTCACTGGGACGCTTGGATTGGCTTGGATAACTACATGTAGGATGAATAGGATGACTGGAATAAGTTGGATGGGTGGGATGAGTGGGATAATTTAATCAAGGAGCCTGAAAAAGATTTGATACTTTAAACGGGGGAACAGTGGGATTTAGAATTGTGTGTACCTCTGGAAAAATCCTACCCAAAATGTAGTAGTCTCATAACAGTTAAGAAAGTGACAAAAACTGATACCTGAAATGCCAGAAAAAACCAATGGAGGACCGTGACCTCTGCTTCTTGAGATGTCATCCCTTTAATTGAAGAAATATTTTTGATATCCAACTTGTGATGGGCAAAGAATCTCCTGGAACATCACCACGTGGGAGGGGTTCTGTTAAATGGCCAGAGATACAAGAAATTATACAGGTACATTTGACTGTCAGGCAGAAAGGAAGAACTAGTCTCCCTACAGTACCTATTCACGGATGTCTATTTTTCTCCAAAAAACGTTTCCTAGCAAAATAAATAAATGAAGTCTTGCTTCTTTTCAAAATTCATTAAAAATTTTTAACAAAAAGAATTGCCTGCAGTATTATCTTTTTATACTTTCGTAATTTTTAAATTTTGTGATCTGATAACAACTTTACTTTAGCTTGTGATGACTATGATCTATCTAAAAAAAAACAATATTTTTTTAAGTTAATCAGAAAGTAATAATAATAATAATAATCAGATAGTAATAATAATAATAATAATAATAATAATAATATTAATAATAGCAAAAACTTAATTATCCACTCCTGCTCAGCCAGTTTCCCACCAATTACTTATAAAAAAAAGGCTGTACAACAACAGCTGGGTGATTATAACCACTGCAAATGTCCACTTCTTATCAGAGAAAAACCCTGAGCCAGCTTAACCCCACACTCAGAGTGCTTTCCAAAAGTCAGAAAAGGCTGGCTGGACCTTGGCCAGACTGGACATTTTGACAATGAAACAGAACTTTTACAAAGAGTTTTTGCTGAAAAATCATCTCCTTCTTGCCTTACAGACACCCTGCTATAATGCACACCCTGATAATATACACCCAATGCAAAAATGNTAAAAAAAGCACTAATTTTTATAGATAGTAATAATAATAATAATAATAATAATAATATTAATAATAACAAATACTTAATTATCCACTCCTGCTCAGCCAGTTTGCCACCAATTACTAATAAAAAAATGGCTGTACAACAACAGCTGGGTGATTATAACCACCGCAAATGTCCACTTCTTATCAGAGAAAAACCCTGAGCCAACTTAACCCCACACTCAGAGTGCTTTCCAAAAGTCAGAACTGGCTGGCTGGACCTTGGCCAGACTGGTCATTTTGACAATGAAACAGAACTTTTACAAAGAGTTTTTGCTGAAAAATCATCTCCTTCTTGCCTTACAGACACCCTGCTATAATGCACACCCCGATAATATGGATAGCAGCAAAATCACAGGCAAAAATGAATTACAGATGTTTTGTCTGAAATTAAACCCATTGCCAATAGATGAGCTTGGGAAGTGGTGCCTTGAAAGTTGGACGGGAGCGTAGGCGCCTCAGGCATAGCATGAAGGTATCCATGGCAACCCTGCAAGCAGGATGCACCCCTGCATGCAGCTGTCAACTGGCACTGTCACACTGAAAGACTTCAGTGGAAAATACTCACCTGACCCCATACTTACCAATGCACTAAAGGGGTGAGATGGGCCGGGAGCCAGAATCCGCAAAGATTCGCTTAAACAACAGATCCGCATAGATCAGCTCAAAAATGCCAGCATGAGATGCAACGTAAGTCACAAGATAAGCAATAGGCCCTGCCATCACCCCACAGATCACGTACGCTTGAGGAGGAGATCGCTGACCGCTGGCTTGCAATTTCACTTTGCCTAAATTACATTTAGCCACATTAAACTTTTCACTATAACCAACTCTCAGTAATGAAGACACTAACTTTAGGTCCCTGCAGTGTCCGCTAGAACAAGAATTGACTGTATTTAGCATTTGACTGAATAGTTTGATTAAAAGTGAAATTCTCGAATTGCAATGGGAATGGTCTGGCCAGTCAGTTACTGACAAATGGAAAGCACCCTTAGTGATCTCCCAAGCTGGTAATAGACAGAGTGACGTAAAACCAAGTCTCTGTAATGAAGTAGGGTAGCTATACAAAACAAATTACTCCTACATACCAAACCAGTTGTAATTCCTAGACTGTGATGCTGTTGTCCTCTAAATCCAGACTCTCCTCCAAAGAACGCAGTCCATGTCTATTAATGTCTCACCAGCTTGCCTCTTGCTTGTCTTTTTTCTGCCTGAAAAAAATTAAACAAACCATTAATTTTTTATCAACATGTAGACTGGTGACAATATGATTGCCACTTCTTGCTACAAATCTCGACACTCCTTGCAATCCATATAAACACCTTATGAACATGAATAAAGTATGGTAACATTTCCTACATGGAAAACATCGACCGTTTAGATTTAAGAAGTGGAAACAATAAATGAGCTTGAAAAATGGTGATTTGAAATAATGTCAGGACTGATAACATTCCATTTAATGGCACAATAGCTTAAAAACTAATAGCTGTCAATCATTTCTTAAATTCACTTATAGACATTTGGATATCACATATAATATCTGCTTTATGTCTAATGA
The DNA here is from genome assembly GCA_942486025.1 of Porites evermanni. NCBI lineage: Eukaryota > Metazoa > Cnidaria > Anthozoa > Scleractinia > Poritidae > Porites > Porites evermanni. The sequence goes on along the minus strand of CALNXI010001155.1, from coordinate 89,550 downwards.
CCAAATCTAAACAATGCTTGTTCTTAAACCATTAACGCTATGGTGGAGAATTAACTCTCGTCTCAAGTATGATAACAAACATTAATACCCTTCAGCAATAAGAAACGGGTATAGCTAGGATTTCTGAAGAAAGGACTATGCACAATTTTTCAAATTCCCCTTCACACAATCATCGTTAAAGCGCCAATCTTTTTCCTTTGTCTTGATTAAAGGAGAGGTTACGTTGTACGCTTAAACATAAAAACTGTTTATGAAATGACATAACAGGAAGTTGTAAAAATCATAAATTGGTTGTCATTAATTTTATTACACCAACAAGCTACTATCTTGTTTAAAAAATAGTTTTACACTGATAACAGCACCCTACATTCGCATAACTGCACCCTACTTCAGCTACTACATCTTATTCATCACAGTCATCCCATTCATCCTAACCAACCAATTCACACCAGTCATCCCTGGTTATCCAAGTCATCCTAGTATTCTAAGTTATCCTTATTGTCACTCCAGTTGTCTCAGTCATTTTACCCTAGTCATTCTTATTATCAATCACCCTAGCTAGCCATCACAGTCATCACAACGATCCCAGTAATAGCAGTCTGTTATCCTTGTCATCCCAGTTACCCCAGTCATTGTAGTCGATCAATTTTATTCATCCTAGTCATCCTGTTTACATAGGTGTGAGTCATGTCATCATTGCTTAGAATATGATGTTGGATAACATATTTCGGTTATAGGCCTTATCATGGTTTTGACGCGTAGGCAACTGCATGAGACATTACTGACAGTGTTTGTATGAGAATCTAATGTTGAATAATTTCCATAAAGTGGCTGTCTGAAAAGAAAACGAATTGTAAACTAAGCTTCCAACGATTCTACTTAAAAAATAAATTGTGAGGTCGTTACATGCAGTACATGTGCTAGAGCCATTTCTCAAAATTTTCTATACATTTGCCTGTAAAATTTTCCCGGGAAAAAGTGCAGACAAATATAATTATGTAAAATCTATAGCAAGCATCTGGAGAAATTTAAGTGGAATAACGGCCCCCAAAATTTAATAGTAAAATCCTTTGCTGTGTAGCTTTAGTTTACAGTTCATATTTTTTTCAGAACAACCGTTTTACGGAATCTATTCGACATTAGATTCTCATACAAACACTGTAATTTCTGAGGCGTTCGCCTACTCATCAAGATGGCATCGAAAACCATGATAAGGCCTATTATTCACGTATATAAAGGTGAGCAACCCCTCCTCCTAAATACAGCTTTTTTGCATCACGGAAAGCCTCTATATTGACCGTCTTGTCTGGGTTCTTCATTTCCTCCTATCCCCTAAGGCTTTGAATGGAATTGTGGCATCTATAAGAATTTTACTCTCACTAACATCAATACCACTTTTTTTTATTTACAGCTTCACAGTTTCACATCTTCTATTGGTTTAAAACTATATATTGAATTCTCTTCTAACTCCTCCTTTTTTTTAAAATTCAGAGTTTCACAGTCACAAAAACATGGTGATTTAGAGAAGTTTTTAGCTGAATTTGTTGAATTTTAATGTTATCTTTATTTCTATTAATTACTATAAATTCTTGCAAACCCATTTTGCATTTTTAGATATCATTAGTCTTTCTAAACTTTTTACTAGGTTTCTTAGAATTTATTGTGTAATGCACTTGGAGACAAGGTAATCAAGTGCAATGTAAGCTTTTGTATTATTATTATTATTATTATCATTATGACAAGCAGGCTTAAACCCACTAAAGGAGTTTTTAGTCGGCATGAAAGCGTATGTTATTCCTAAGCCAAAGAACACAGTCCACAGTCTGATTCTATGATGAGGTTGTTGGAAACCCTGGTCCAAGATCCTGCTATGTAACCACCCTGCGCGGTAATAATCTGACATGTTCACAAGCAACTCAGAAAAGCCAGCACAAACCTGGCACACAAATATGCTGAAGCGATTAGCAATCAGAATAAAGGCCACAACAGAGGACAGGGGTCCCTGATCCATACAGCGAAAAACATTGCAACAGGCACACCAAGCAGAACCGAACAGTGGAGCGCAAGAGATAGGGCCAAGAACATTGGAAAACGCGTTTCTTCAGAGGTCAACTAGAAGTCCAAAACTGACTTTCTCTAGGTTAAAAGACAGTCCTGTGAGATGATCATTTGTTAAACACTAAGACTTATTTCGCGATTTTGCAAAAATCTCATATTTTGGTATTATTTAATGTCTTTGAATTAAATAAGATGACTTTTATATCAAACGAACAATAACAACGAAATTAAGAAAAACCAAGCAGTTCTCACAATGTCCACAAGCAGTTCATGCTTGTACGTGAATTATTGTTCTTGAGTAAACTGACCACAACATCCATTTACACCAAACATTCATCAGAAAAGTAAATAAATGTGATTTGCAAATGTTTCAGTGGTTATAAACTCATTCTTTCTTGATTATGGACATGTGAGTCACTTAATTTTCACATCATCTTATGTTCGCGACACTCATTGTGCACACAAATTCGCAAAATTAACGTGTCACGAAAATTTTCAAGTAATAAGGGCAATTAAGGTACTTAGATTTTTTATAAAGTTTTTGTCAATTTTTTTTTTCATTATCTATAAATTTTATTTGATACACTAGGTTGTAAGTTAAGCTCAGAATATCTTTTCTTAAGAGAGTTCACTGTGACTATACGTCGTCAGTAACCAATGAATTGTTTCTTTGCCTCCATAATGGACTGAGTTTATAACTCGGGCAGTTTTAGACGGAGCATGTAAATTTTCAGAACTAAAACTATTGATTTGTATAAAATCAACACGTATGAATCAAAATCTCAGAATCACTGAAAATTTAGTATAATTACTTTTGAATCAGAATGATACTGTAGTGAAGATGTTCTTTAGCAAGAAAACTGCGGTTGACAAGTATGCTTGTGTATATTTTGGAAAACTGCCCCGAAAAACGGGTAAAACAGTAGATCAATCTATATCACGCACACAACCATGTAGGGCTTCCACTCACGTAATAAAGTAGTTGGTCACATATCGGATTCATTTCTGCCACTCCTCGTCACAGTGTGAACAAGTATTCAGACTGTGGCGGAATTAAATGACTAGCAGCGAGGACTGGAACCCACTGGTATGGAAGCAAAATTCTGAAGTGTAGATTGGGATTAAGTTCACCAAATCTTCTCGGCAAACTGCTCCAGTACGATGTCTGATGTATGTTAACGACTTGTCCAGTTCAGTGCCGTTGCTGTTCATACTGAACCAGATAGCTATTCATGTCAGCACAAAAAGCTATTCGGCAAAGTGAGGACATTGAAAAAAATAATTATGATTCAAAATATTTTGCCTTTTCTGATTGGCTTCAATCCCTTGGCTAACTCTTCACCACCAACTGACACATCTTCCAAATACAGCAATATACCATGGATTAAACTATAGATATTTCATCTCCCATCAAAGAAAAGAAAATAATAATTTGCAAGCCCACTTTGTTAAAATAATGCGGGGCAAAACATGACACAGACTGTTGACCAATTATTGTTTATGTTGTCAATCTTACAGATTGCAAAACTTTTATTTTTTGCATTAAAACCGTTGGGCAGTTTTGTCACTTTGTAGAACTGATACCTTAACTTATAGATTTGCATGTGTTCTCTCACCATTTCAATTGATCGGTACGATTAAGTGGGCCAGTAAGAAAAAAAAAAGGTTCGGAAAATTTTTCCAGTGATTAATTCTAAGTTGAGTTTGATATCATCCTATCTACTGGATCGTAAACAGAAGGTTTGTTTGCACGGTGTGTGCTCAAGTCATTCAGAGTTGAGGGCGGGGCTTCCAAAGGGGTTCCTCCTCGGGCCACTGTTGTTTATTATATTCATTAATGACTTGAATTATGCGGTCCTGGACATGTCTTTGAGATTATACGCTGATGAGACGCCTCTGTATGCATCAGATGTCTCTCCCATTGCCCTGCAATTTGTTGTGAACCGAGGTCTCAGCTGCCTGTTAGAGTGGTTCAATGCAAACTCTTTGTTGATAAACAATGCCAAAACACAAGCCCTTCCGATCGGTCCCTGCAAGTACGATTTTGACTTAACTTTGAATGGTTCTGGAGATACTAAACTTCCCTCTATTAGAATCTTGGGCGTGGAACTTGATAGCATGTTAAACTTTATATCTAGAACATATTTCTAGTCAGCTAAAAAAGGCGTATGCGAAGACCGGCGCACTTAGGAGAATTAGGCATTTTGTACCAGCTAGCTATGGACGTTATGCTAGCATATATTACAAGTCTTTCATTTTACCACACCTAGAATACTGTAGTCCCCTCCTGTTAGGGGTGGGGAAAGTCCAGGCCAATAAAATTGAAGACCCCAATCATTATATACATGTATTAAGGACTCTGACAGGGCACGGGAAATCATTGTCCTACCAAAAACTCTTAAATATATGTAAGTTGGACACTTTGGAGTGTAGGAAAAAGTCTCTGATCCTATTATTTAAATGCATTAGAAATATAGGGCCAAAATACATTTGAGACTTTTTTAGCATATTAAGAGAAATGTCTTACAATTTAAGAGGAAATGGTGATAATCTTGGCATTCCCAAATTTAATCTTAATTTTATGAGGAACTCTTTTACTTACAAGTGCACTCAACTATGGAATAAACTTCCAGAAGATGTCAAGCTGGCTGATAATGTTAACATTTTTAAGTATAAGCTAAGGTCAAGTCAGCTGTAATTTTTTTATTTTTATTTTTATTTTTGTAATTTTTATAATTTTTTATATTCATGTATACATAGATTATAGATTATATATACATATTATTATTATTTTTTTTTAATACTAGATTTTTATTATAATTGTAGATTTAATGCACGTTTGAATTTTGAACGAGCACTTGTGCTCTTAGATGATAACGTGGGTAAATAAATTATTGATTGATTGAAACAAAAACAGCTGTTTTCTAATTGCTTTGACGTTAACATAAATATATATGACTTATTCAAAGCATCTTATAAACAAGTGAAACATCTGCTTTGCAACACCGCAATGCCCAGTCAACAGTAGTAGTGTAGTGTGTTTATAAATGTTTCATCATAGTTAAGTTAACTGCTTATCAAAGTCTTACTATCACAGAAAGTCTTGACACTCTCTAAACGTTGGTCAATCCGTGTTGAGGCTCTGGTCAGATCAGTTCTAGAAAACTGATTCTATTGACATTCTGAATATATCAAACGTTTTCAAGGTCTGATAAGAGTTTTGCTTATTTCAAGCACCACAAACCCATACAAAGCAACAAATGGATTGGTCATATCTCACACTTTGCATCTTAAACGCGAACTTCTCTTACACTGCCACCATTTTGAACATTGTAGCAATCTGCGTGATCATGAAAACTTTGTCCTTGTCAAGAAATTTTAAGACATTGCTACTGAGCCTGGCTGTTTCTGATCTTGGTATTGGTTTACTAGCTCAGCCAATGTTTGTTGCATATCTTGCTATCGACTCAAGACAAGCGAATGAAACCAATGAAACGTACCGTGTCATATATATCATGACTCTTATCCTAGTGAATTTCTTTCTTTTCGCATCACTTTTTAGTGTCATGGCGCTATGTGCAGACAGATTTTTGGCCATTCACCTTCACCTCAGATACCAGGAACTTGTGACATACAAGCGTATTGCTATTGCCGTGATCTCAATTTGGGTGATAAGTGCACTTATTTCACTGATCAGGTTATTCATCCCAAGAAATATCATGTACGTAGTTTTCATTGTTATTTTTTCTGCTTGTATTATAAATGTAACTTCCCTGAACGTTAAACTTTACCTAACTCTAAGACGCCACATAAACCAAAATCAAGTCCCACAAGTAGCGCAGACTGGCCAACAAGAGAGTGTTCAGAGGAAAAGGAAATCTGCAATGGCATCGCTTTTCGTGTACCTGGTTTTTATAGTTTGCTATTTGCCACATATTTGTAGCTTATTTATTATCGCTGCCATTTCCGAACCAAGGATCGATGTACAGCATTTGCAGTTTTACACTATAACCCTTCCCTTGCTTAATTCAACCCTTAATCCACTGATCTACTGTTGGAGGATGAAACAGATACGAAACAGTATCATGAACAAAGTACGAGTCCTTCGGGACGGTTGATAATGCCGCTCAAGACAAACCAGTGCCTAGTGGTCACACTTGGGGAAGTACATTTTCAAGTAATTAAAGTTACAAATAAAAAGACAGTAGACTCTTCATAACATAACCAATAGTTTCATCAGTATTAAAAGACAGTCATGCAGTGTGTGATTTAAAGAAAACAATATAACAAAAACAAAAACCATTAGAATTGTTTTTTCAGTAACACGAGCCTTCGTTTCAAAGCACAGCGATGATGGTACATAAAAACTTCCAGAGTGACTCTGCCTACATATCTTGTTCGTATCGCCTTATCACTGTGTAATCCTTTACTTCAGCACTTAACTTTAGCAGGTGAATAGTTGATATCGTCAATTAAAACTGCAAACATGAAATGATGTGGAAAAAAGTACACTTGTAATTATTATTTTAAGAACCTTTCCATTTTCTTATTGAACAAGGTAAATGGCATCTAAAACCCAGTAAAACATTGAAAGTAAACAACACCTTGTACATTTTTTGACAAGAAATTAAACAAATGAAATTGCCAATGTTAGGAAATTCTTAACCTCTTCAACTCTGTTTTTTTTTTCTTTTTTCTTTTTTAATATGGAAAATTTCACCATAGAAAATGGTCAAAAACTACAGTCAAAGATAAGGAAAGTACAGTCTTAAGCTTTATCTGTAGAGATGGTAAGTAATAGCAAAACTAAATGCTACAATATTGACAACATAGATGCAATAAATTATACAAAGCTGAAAATTTCCCTTCATTATAATCCAAAACGAAAGATGATAATCAGAGTTATCGCTCAAAAAAAGAGTTTTATCTTCAAGTTTGTAACAAATTGTGATGGTGGTCATTACAGAGTATGCCAGCTAGCTTAATTTTGTTCTAACTGTGTAGCCTAAGTAGATGGCCTATAATCAACAAAACTTCGCAGGCTATAATAATTATTCAAAGTGCAATGGCCCATTAACAAATTAATTACAAAAAGAGCGATGGTGATTATTACAAAGTGCAACAGGCTATTTCATTACAGAGTGCAATGGCAGGTTATTAGACCAGCTATTTTGTTCCTAATTAAGTGAGATGACCTGCTATTACAAAGTTTATTTATACTAGGTACAATGGCCTGTTATTGCAAAGCTTGACAGCTTTTTTACTACCAAGTTCAAGGTTTTAGTACAAATTGGACAATTAAAACTGGACATCCAGATTATTCTACAATCCTGGCCAAAAGGTTTCAGGAGACATTTCCTTTTTCACATGTTTTTATATGTAAGGAATTTGTAGCTAATGGACAAAACACCAACAAACGGCCAACCAATGTTCCCCCTAAAGCAAGGTTGAGTTCCATAACCTGTTCAAGACATGTAAAAGGCGTTTGACTTCTAACACCCAACACTGTTCAGGCGGGAGGGGGATTAACTTGAATTGCACTTTCTATTATGAAAGACAAAGTGTAAACGTTTTGACAAGAATTGCATGTTTTCCTTCTCTAAAACAAGCTCAGTTGAAGAAATCCTTAGTTTACATTAATACGTCATGTTCAACATAACATTACATAGCAACTGAAAGTTTATCTCAGTACGAAAGAAAACAAAACAAACAGAAGCCCTCGTTGTTCAATTATGAGGTGCCAAATATAAGACAAACTATCAACTGTTCATGTCGTCTATGTTTCAAATTGCAAATATGAAAAGAAAACTATTCGCATTAATAAACAATTTTTTATTATTGTTAAAGGCCAGTTGAAGGGAGAGTTTCTTTACTCCTAAGAACCTTAAAAATTTCTTCATTCAACTCTCTTTACTGGCCTTCACTCATGTGCAATCTGTCATCTTAATAAATATTCTCAAGAATTTTAACTTCAAAGTTAAGACATATTAATGATAGATTTGTAGGGAACTATTGGACAAAATAAAACAAGTGAAATTTTTCAATTTGGGTATCAAAGATATCACCCTGTGAAAGATACGGAAAAAACGTTTTTAAATCCTCTAATGGAGGCACTTAAATGAAAAGTCACTGTTTTTATGCTGAAAAAATGCAATTCATTCAATTACACAATATGGGGGCATTAAAAGCTGGAAAGAAATATGACTTTTAGTTTTGACAGCTGAAATTTTCCAAGTTTTCCATGTCTGGATTTCTTTTCGCTTTCACTGAAATATTACCCTGTAAGGTTCTAATTCTGTGAGAAAATAAATAAATAAATAACAATAATAATAATTTCACCACTGCCAAAGACATGTAAAAATAATAATAACCTTTTTAATGGGGACTGCAAACTCTACATTAGAAGCCACTAAAACAATGACAAAAATAAAGGCCACTGAGTAATTTCAAAATATCAGGCTATTAACTGGATAGCACCTAGGTGCCTACTATATTAAATGAAGAAAACAAAGGCAATAAAAAAGGTTGTAACTTAGATTAATTATTCACAAATTAATAAATTATTGATATCTATACTGTTTTGCACCAAAACCGTTAGGCTGGATTTCTACATCAATTGTGGAATTGCCATCTTTAAAGCAAGTTTCACTTGATGGGATGCAATAAGTGGCGTCACCACATAAAAAAAGGTTAAATTCAAGTTTAACTCTGAAACAAAACCTCCAGTTTTCCCAACACTTTGAAGTTGAGAAAAACATGACAACAATAATACATATAAGTTGGGCTGAAATACTGATGTGGAAAAAAATTAAAAATTATGCTAAGTACAATGTACCCTAAAATATCCTTGATTCAACCACCCCCATTTCTCAGCTAATAAGCAACATCTCACCTCGATCGATAGTTTAAATTTAACCCTTTAAGTCCCAATGGTGACCAACAGCAACATCAATTTTCTTCCAACAATATTCATAGATTGTCAGGAGATTGTACATGCACAGGAAAAAATAACAGATTCCCATTTTTGGACATTTTAGGGTATTTAAAGAATACCCACAAAAATCCCAAATTTGGAAGAGTGAGACAAGTCCCAATCAGGGAACTTGGTTGGGAATTCCCTGGTTGGGACTTGTCTCCCTTTATTAAATTTGGGATTTTTATGGGTGTTCTTTAAATACCATTTACCAATCTTCACGCTTTCTTACACCGAAGCTTATTCTTCTTCAATCAAGTCTAAGGAAAGTGTCGGCATTCGCAACTTCTCTAGTCAGAATATTAATTCTTTTAACAGCCTTTTGTGTGAGTTTGATTGGAACTCTTTGACCCATGCTGATGCTAATCTCACCTACAATGGGATCCTGCGAAAATATAGTTTCCTGCGAAAATATAGCTGGTTTACTGACTTAGAACAAATGCCACTGAATCATTGCCAACAGTTACCAGCGCCGTACAAACCACTTATCGACAAGATCAAGCAAAACTAACTTCGAGAGAACGACTGGAGAACTGACAATTTGACTAACAATAGACGACTGTTTAACTGTGACAACAGATGGATCGAAATGCACCAATTACTGATTATGAGTCTTCATAGCCAATAACATCACGGCTTAACTGACAGACGACCAATAACATTGCGACATAATTGACCAATCAGATCAATAACCAGAGTATAATACCATGATACAACTTGCTTTGACTCTGAAGATGACTACCGCACAGGTTGTCAAAACATCAGGCACTGTCAACAACAACAGTCCTATTCAGGACTACGTTCACCCGGACGATCAAACTCAACCTACTTTTGAAATGACTCCTGGGTTCAAACCTTTCACAAAAGCTTTCCATTAAAGTTCTATCAAGGAAAAAGCTTGAAAACTCTGCATAATCCGTGGCTGACAACTGGACTCTTGATATCTATTAAAACCAAATCTAGACTTTACCAATTATTCTTAAAAAGACCTACTCAAGAGCGTGAATCCAACTACAAGAAATTTAAAAATATATTAACTTGTCTCATTTGTGTAGCCAGGAGAAATATTATAACAAAAAATTAGACATGGCTAGATCTAACTTAAAGCAAACTTCGAAAATTCTTAATGAATTGATCAACAGGCGAAATGTTAAAGCACCATATCCTGCAAACTTCTCCAAAAACGGAGTGAAGATCAGAAATCCTGCTGACATAGCTTATGACTTTTGTGATTACTTTACCAACATCAGGTCAAATTTGTCAAGTAAAATCTCCCCACAAATTCTTCGCCTAACGATTTCTTGCGTTGTTCTCTTTCTGAGTCCATTTCGTTGCAACCACTAACGGTCGACGAATTAAGTGACATTGTTAAATCATTTAGTGTTAACAAAGCTCCTGGACATGATAATATATCCATGAAAATAATTCATCAGTCTCTTCAAAATATCGTTCAACCCCTTGTATTTATAAGTGACCTTTTGCTGTCTACTGGTGTGTTTCCTGAATCTCTCAAAATTGCTAAAGTAATTCCAGTTTTCAAGGCAGATGATCCAACACTTTTTAGTTACTACAGGCCAATGTCAATTCTTCGAGCTTTTTCTAAACTTTTTGAGAAAGTCATGTTCAACAGACTGACTGAATTGCACTAGCTTTAATCGATTAAATTAGTAACATATCTTCAGCTATCGACAGAAATTAATCAACTTTCGGCATATTCTTAGATCTATCCAAGGTGATTGATACCATTAATCGTAAAATACTGTGCCACAAACTCGGGACACAGAATTCGGGACACAGCTTTGTCGTGGATCAAAAGTTATCTTGAGAATAGGACTCAATTTGTCCAGTTTGGGTCCCGTCAATCTCACTATAGGAAAATTTCATGTGGCGTGCCACAGGGTTCAACCTTGGGCCTCTTCTGTTCATTATTTACACATGATCTTCCTAATGTCTCTAGCCTGACTCAATCTTTGCTGTTTGCTGATGATACAAATATATTTTGTTCCATAGGAATACCGACCACCATGTTTCCATTACCAACAATGAACTTACAAAAATCCGAGGAACTCACATGAACTGTGATTGGTTTTAAGATGTCAGTTGTTGTTATTGGTTTGTCGGATAATGTTGCCTTTTTACCAGATACACTCCACTGGGGAGATACATGTAGGTTGGTCACACAATGGGACAATGGGACCTGTACACTGTAAATTAGCCAGTCAAACAGCACATCAATTTTCTTTTTCTTTTAGACAACATAATTTTGTATTATTTATTTTAATCAGAAAACAATTCAAATCAGTGAAATGAGGACTTAAGCCTAATCAATAAAATGAGAGCTACTCAATCTGAGTAAAATGAGAAAGTGACCCATTTGAAAAAAACTTTAATGGGTATACAAAGTAATAATCAAACCAGTTTAAAAATTTTAAACTACAAAACAAATTGAACTACAACATTCACACTGCATGACTGACTGACTACCCATTTTATTGTCTAATAGGTGACTAACTGACTAAAAATATATTTTACACCAACAGAATGCTACTAGAATTGAAGAACATATTGTTGAAAGGACAATAAGAAAATGAAAAGTAATGTAAATATGCTGAAGGGACTACATGACACATGGTAAATGTACATTATGAATGCTGTATTACAGTGGATCCTCAGGTGTAACAAAGGGCTAAGCAACAGACAATAAAAATATTTGCCATAACAAGGTTTCACTATATCAAGGTTCTTTTCATATATTTTACAAATACTTGGGCCAGGAATATAATTTGCTCATTATACCAATTAAGGACTTTGCTATATGGGGGTCCGTTAAAACAAGGTTTCACTGTACTGTAAAATGTTCAGGTTAACTCGTTTACCTTGCCTTCAAAGCTGACTATTCTTGCTGATCTTGTTTTCTGATTGAATTAATGTTGTCCAGGAGGCAATGCCATCCATCTCCATCCATGTCTCGAAATAATACAAAACGCAGGTCTATCACTAAAAGAATGAAAAATAAATTTAAACTCACATAACTTTATAAAGAATAACACTTGTATGAGTATTGTATAGGAGTTATTAATCACTTAACAGAGAATTGCAACACAACTGTGTGTACAACATAATAGGACACTTACTTTATACCTGTGAACCTTAGAACTTAAAACCTAAGCCTGTCTTGCTTCAAAAAACATTGCAGAGATTTTTTATAAGAATGAAATAAGGGGCTTTGATCCTGATTGCCCACATGTTGCTTGGGTAAAAATCATAGTGCAGTTTTCAGTCATGATCAACAGTCTATATGTGTTACTTTTTCTGACAACTTCTTTTTCTTTCTTTTCTTTCCTCATACAGTAAATTGTCTAAAGGCTATGGAAAAGTAATACCCAAGTCATTAAGAAGGCAATATTTTATCATGGCCAATATATTTTACAAAGCCGCCCATCTTAGAGGGTATACATTTGCCAAAGAGGGATATATATCAGTGTTACAGGTCAAAATTAAATTCAGGTCAAACTTTTCTAAACCTGGGTTGATTCTATATTTCCTTTCTCTTCAAGCCCTTATTATTCAGGAATTAGGGCTGGAGACAAAGGAAACTGAGAATCAACCTAGGTTAAAAAATTTTTAACCTATAACATATACATAATTATCAAAGTTATATAATTATCACACTTATGATTTTATTTTTTCTAATTCTTATCATGACATTAAATAAACCTTAAATATTTTTGCGACATTCCCAGTTAATCAAAGTTTTCATACAGGAATAAAGTTATATCATAACACAGTTATGTACATAGTTATCATTGCCACTGTCACTGTAACAATAATATTGTTATCATGAAAGCATTATCTTTCAACAGATTATGCTCACTTTTGATTTCTGTGAGCCTTGTTAGTGAGCTCTCAACAACTACTTGCCAATAGAAACCCCCAGTGAACCTTCCAAGTATTGTTAAATATCAGGGAGGTCATTACAAGTTAAGGGGGGTGGGGGGGGGGGTAGAGGGGATTCCCATGGCTACTGTCCTAGGAAAAGTAGAAACAAAAGTACTCCCTTGCTTTGATTCCTCGCCCATACTACTTGCTGTATTATTTACCCAGAAACTTAACATCTTACTGACAGCCCTGAATATCATGATCTTAATACTATTTCTAACACGAATTTAAAATCATATAAAATTTATTAATACATTCTTGGGGATCGGTGGACTAGTTTGGTAGTTTGTTTCCCTAAAGCACAGTATTAAAGGAATTTCGCAAAATATGAGGGAAAAACGTCCTAGACAAGTGAAAAAGAACAAATACTAATAGATTATGAGCTTATAAAATTTAGTGTTATTGAAAATTGTAAAATATAAAGAAGCATACACCGGGTAGGAATGTAGAAAACCCATGTACAGCTGCATAAAATACGTGAGCTTCCAAAAAATTAAGAGGTACATCGAAAAAAGGACAATCGAGCTTTGAAGTTCAAACAAAGAATGACTACAAACCTTGGAAATACTCGAAACGCGGTAGAAAAAAACCACGGTTCCTGACGGCCGCCATTTTGGAATTCTTTGTTAGACCCCAGGTTCCCGCGTCGCGCAACGAGAAGGCCGCGAATCAGCCGCGAACAGGCGTTATTTTTTCGCGCGCGTGTCCGCGAGCCCACGTCCGCCTTGCGCTTGCCTTTGCTCGCCTGCAAAGCGCGAAAAAACAGCCCTTGTTTTTCAGGCTACTGTTCAGGGGTATTAAGGTTTTTGCCAACAATACTGTTTCAGGGAGTGGAATAAAAAATACCTAAATTTATGGTCCTCTTCTAGACAAAACCTGCGCCGTGCTGATCGAGAGGGTCTTCTATTTCCTTTGTTGATGCAACAAAGCCAAAGTAGGAGACTTCTGCACGCAGACAATTCTTATGATTTTTGTTTGTTTGTTTTATTCAGCTTAGGAACGAATGTTCGCGCCTTCCAGAAAATGGCGGGTACCAAGACTCTTGAGGGGTACTATGTATGTCAGGTGTTTGTGGAGGATAACCTCGGGCCGTCCCCAGGGCTTTTCCTTTAGAAAATGGGAGGAGCGGGAGGCACCCCTCCCACTTTCTGACGGAAAAGCGCAGGAGACGAAGTTGTAGGGAGGAAGAGAGGCGTGCGAGTACATAAGCGCGTATGAAAGCAAGAAAGAGACTTCGTCGTTTTCTTCCCCGCGCGCTCCGCGCGGCCATCGCGTTCTCGCGCGCCTTCACTTTTCTTTTCCCTTCCCCTCCCCCTCTCCCCCAAACGCCTGAATTAGGCTAATGATACAGGTAAACACTCATGAGGAGTAAAGGACTGCCCCGGTGAGGGATTACCCTTGTACGAGGCCGGCTTGCCAATTCGCTCGGGTGTTTAACCACACCTCACCAAGATAGTCAGAAACCCAGAGCAGGAAGAACTCATAGCAAAGGGGATCCCTAAAACGGAAAGGTAGTGACCAAAAGAAGACTAGATTGAGGAAAACCCGGCCAACTAAATATCTAGCTTTAAAAAACTGCTCCTGCTGTCCCGAAGTCGTCTGATTTGCATAATTAATTCCGACATCGACTGCGGCAGTGCGAGACTGTGGGAGCACTAGTATACCTCGTTCTATAAGCATAATAAGCACACTAGTTACCTGACATCAACTGCTGGTGTGCAGGACTGCGGGAGCACCCGTTTTACTCACTTAGATTTAAGTATTCGTCGACCCGGCCGGAAAGTGGGACTGCGGACCCAGCATAATTGGACACGCGCGACTACGGGATTGTGGGAGCAGTTTTCACTCCATAACCTCCTCTGAGCGGTGAGCTCATAATTTCTGGTCTCAAGCAGGATTTCGGCCATTAAAATGCCAATCTTTTTGTGTTCAGTCTTTGTCTAAACTTGAACTTTTATCATGCGCTCGCGCATGCTCTGGTGGTCTCTCGCCTTGACCGAGTTGACTCGGCTGGGGGGCGTTCCTCGGTGTTTATATAGAGAAAAGTCTGCCTGGCTAGCAGGTGACCCTACCATCACAATAGGGTGACTTAATGGTCATCCTTCCAGCCAAGCCAACTTTGTTCACATGTGAACAGTTTGTCACGTTTTGTAAGACAATTTATGAAAAGTTAACTCGTCTAGAGTATCTCGGTTAGGCGCGAGTGATTCTTCTACCCGGGACACCTTTCGGCCATGTAAAACAGGGCCTTATTCAACCACGCCCAAGTTCTTCAATCAGGCGCATTTCTCCTTGCAATACAATTTCAAGTTCTTAAAATATCGTTGATTTTAATCTTAGACTTCCAGCTAGTTATAATAACCAAAAAATTCCCCAACTCGATTTTCCACTAGTAGCCCTGATTTAGGACAATGTAATTTGACTGTAGGTGTCTTCACGCGATGCGTTTTGCAGTTCTACTTGAAAAGGCTACTTTTCATCTTTAGTCTCGTCCTGGCTATTACTGGGGTGTGCATCCCGTCACTTTCGTACGGAAGTCCCTCGGGGT
Organism: Porites evermanni; assembly: GCA_942486025.1. Lineage (NCBI taxonomy): Eukaryota > Metazoa > Cnidaria > Anthozoa > Scleractinia > Poritidae > Porites > Porites evermanni. Next base: position 74,032 of record CALNXI010001155.1, on the reverse strand, counting down.
TTATTAATCACTCGTATAATCAAGAGAAAATATTGGACTCAACTCATTCCTATTACCATACTCTGTTCTATTGCCTTTCAGTCCTTATTACAGTGTAATAACCTGTGTAACAAACGTTTCCGCTCGAGTTTAATACCATTTCTTTTTTCTCGCTCCAAGTTTTCGTGCAATAACTCGAGCTGAAACGCTTGCTACGCAGGCTATTCCATTAACAGCCTTTGATATAACGACACACCTTTTAGATCCTTAAAATGAATAACACGGATCTGATCCTTTCCCTTTTCCTCCCTCATAGTGATTTTGGATATATATTTTTTAACATCTCTTTGATAGCATCTCTTTGGGCTGAGATGAATATGTAATGCATGTTTAAATTTATTGTATATTTATAGACGATTGATAAAGGGCAACTGATTGTCAACAGTATTAGAAGAGTTCTGGCTCTAAACCTTGGAAACAATAAGGATATGTTCACACTATACCGGATAGATTTTGCGCCGGCACGGAAACCATTCCGCATAGGGCTCTGTTTAAGAACGGTGATTCCGGCGCGATTTCTGTCACGGAGCGAAGCTGCGCTGCACAGATCTCTAAAGTGGAGAGAGACTAATGGGATTAGGTGTTCATACTATACCGAAGAGCTTTTCGTGTCAGCATTGAAAGCTATCCAGTATAGTGTGGATATAACCTTATTGTTTGTTTTTTCGCTGTTAGAGTATTCCTCGTTATGAGCACAGTCCCATCGTGAAGATAAATAGGTCTCTTACTACTACACGGGTTCGTTGTCCGCACTGAAAGTTACATACCGAGTTTTTTCCTCTCAAATTCATGGCCCAAGAACAATAAAGCGAGCAGGCTATAAATCCGACGAAAAAAAAAAGATCCTTATTTTGTAGTGACTATTGTGAAAATAAGGACCTTAAGATCCGAGGACAACGACGGTAGGGAAAACGTCGCTTTAAAAGTGAATTCGCTTTTTGTCAATCTTCATCTAGAATGGCTCAAGATCTACATGACCTTGATCGCCAGCAGTACGTACGAATTGGCTCTGAAATGTCCGGGATGCGTAAATCTACAAACGGAGTTCCAGAAGGACCCATTCTGGGACCTGCCTTATTTCATGTGTGCATCAACGATTTGCTTAGCGTTCCAAATTACTGCCCCTTTGAATCCTACTAAGCGGATGATTCCAAGTTATATGTATCATTCTCAGTCAAGGGCAAGGACAAGGACGTCGATGGCGCTGCTCCGCAAATAACCGAAGACCTGACGGAAAGTTGTCTCATGGTGCTTTCAAAACACTAGCCTTCGAATCAATCCTGATAAAACGAAATTGCTTTTAATTGTCACCCGTCGAAAGCTGCAAAATGTGCCTTGAGATATGGATTTACATGTTACATAACTGGGAAAAGAGAAGCGTCCGGTTCCTTCGGCGAAGGACCTTGGAGTGCATATGGATGCTGCATTGAGTTTTGATGAACACAAAAAAATAGTTCATCTTCTTGTTTGTCGAGTTTATAATGTCAAATCAATAGCCAGGTAAAACATCTTTTAGACACAAACACTTTATCAAACTTTATCAATGCACTGGTCTTTAGCTAACTCTACTACTGTTTTTCTGTCTGGTTTAGTACGAGGAATAGGAATATCAATAAATTACAGAATGTGCAAAACTTCGCAGCTAGGATCGTAACCCGTTCGCGTAAATTTGATCACATCACCCCTGGTCTTAGAGAACTAAAATATCTGTCTGTCGAGTCCATGCTTGTCTACAAACATGGCATACTGGCTTTTAAATGCTTAAGGGGATTGGCTCCCGACTGGCCAAAACAATTAAAACGGCGAGGTCTGAATTTAACGGCAGAGACACGTGTAACAAGGAAAAGATTGTCAGAACTGCTGCAGGCCAAAGGTCTTTTCATTATCGGACCGCTTCACTGTGGAACTTTTTACCCGAAAGGCACACTAAGTTAACAAATGTTGTGACATTCTTCGAGAAGGAACTTATGCATTATATTATTTAAAATCGTCTCAGTAAGCAGTCTATTCTGTAGAGTGTTTTTACTTGATCCATGAAATAGGTAGTAGAATTGCATTGTATTCTGCTATTTGGTACATGTTAGTATCTGATTCACGGTTCAAGTAAAATCACTCTAAGACAGGGCTTGCTTACTTTTGTCTTAGTAACGGGGAGATTTGTTATTTATGTTTTGTTAAAATCTTGTGAATATATAGTTTTAATCTTTTGTACTTGTCGTCATGATGTTGATGTAATTACTTTAAAAAACGAGACTTGGAAATAAATAAAGTTATTATTATTAACGCAATTATTCCATCTCACGTACTTTCTTTAATGTAGGAGAACTCACCTGGAGTTGAATTCCTAAGAACCATATCCAAATTCAAAAACAGAGCGAAGACGATTTCTTCATGGCTTGTTTACGTCCTCCATAATTCGTGTAATTAGGCATTTTAATGTTGCAGTCCGCGTGCAGTTACCGTAAAGAAATGTACAAAAATGGTGTGCTGCACGTGCAGGGTTGTTATTTTGCTAATTAAACCTATGGGAATAGCTGTCCCCAATGAGGCCAGTACGATTTTAATTACACCGAAATAATTTTACTCGAAGCGCTAGGGGATGGCCGGGATAATTCTTAATTATAAAAATAAGGGGGCCAGAAACAGGAGAATCTTATTCTCGGTAAACTTGTAAAGCTTTTTCTACAACAAACTGAAATAACACTTTCGGAGATACCGCAAATCTTTTAGCATTTGAGACAGTGCTCGTGGCTGGAACTGGTAACGTACAAGAAAGTGCTATCACCGTATTGATGGCAGTGTAGACAAAGATTAATTTTTTAAAAGTGAGTAACGAATGGGGTTTGTAGGGAGGGCTAATGTAAGGGTGTGGGCGCTTATTTGAGCAAATACCGAAGAACAAGGCGGCTGATCATTAACTCACATTATTATTCATTCAAAATATTTCGCCCTTTCTGATTGGTTCCAATAGGGCATTTCCGAGTTCCCCCGGGGCCTCTGTTTCAAAACGAGGGTAGGTGCTCAGCCTTTGTTATGGAAATCATTTTTCACAAGAAAGGTTGTGCACCTAGCCTAGCCTCATTTGAAAGTGAGGGTTTTTGGAACTCGGAAGTGGCCTATTTCTCTGCTAATTCTTCATAACCGCTCACCATCCATGGAATATGCGAGCAACACACCATCGATTCGATGGTATAATCTCGGAGGATGTTAATAACCTAAGCCTTCAGCCCCGGTGGATAACATCCTCCTCCATCTGCATAATTGACCTTATTCACGATGCCCGCCATCTTTGCATGCGCCTAAGGACTGATGGGTTTAAAGCGATGTCACGTGGTTTCTCAGGGCGCAAACAAGTTATAAATGTTTCCAATACAAGAAACCTCAGTCGAGTTTGTTTACTCTTGACAACAGAAAATGAACAACTTTTTATATCAAAGTCGATAATGCCATTTTTTATAGGTGGAAGTGGCCTTTGTTACTTTTTTTGATGCCGTGGCGACCATAGATTTCCTCACAGCAAGCAATAATGACGTTAATTTTGTCGAAACTCAAACCGTACATTTTGCGTGACTATTAAATCGTCGTTTCGCTTTGAGAGGATAAACAAAGTCGACCGCGATTTCTCGCATTGGCAAATTTTACCCTTTGTTTGCTCCCTAAATTACGACGTAACATTGCTTTTATCCCATCAATTCTAAAGCGCGTGCAAAGATAGCGGGTATAATTCTTTGTTAGACCCCAGGTTCCCGCGTCGCGCAACGAGAAGGCCGCGAATCAGCCGCGAACAGGCGTTATTTTTTCGCGCGCGTGTCCGCGAGCCCACGTCCGCCTTGCGCTTGCCTTTGCTCGCCTGAAAAGCGCGAAAAAACAGCCCTTGTTTTTCAGGCTACTGTTCAAGGGTATTAAGGTTTTTGCCAACAATACTGTTTCAGGGAGAGGAATAAAAAATACCTAAATTTATGGTCCTCTTCTTGACAAAACCTGCGCCAAAGCCAAAGGAGGAGACTTCTGAACGCAGACCATTCTTTTGATTTTTTTTGTTTGTTTTATTCAGTTTAGGAACGAAAGTTCGCGCCTCAAAGAAAATGGCGGGTACCAAGACTCTTGAGGGTACTATGTGTGGCAGGTGTTTCTAGAGGATAAACCTTAAAAAATGGGAGAAGCGGGAGGTACTCCTCCAATTTTCTGACGGAAAAGCCCTGGGGACGAAGTTGTAGGGAGGAAGAGAGGCGTGCGAGATAGGCGCGCATGGAAGCAAGAAAGGGACTTCGTTCTTTTCTTTCCTGCGCGCTCCCCGCGGCCATCACGTTCTCGCGCGCCTTCACTTTTCTTTTCCCTTCCCCCCTCCCCCAAACGCCTGTCGGGCAGGCTATGTCCGAATTAGGCTAAAATACGGGTTAAAACTCAAGAGGAGTAAAGGACTGCCCCGGTGAGGGATTACCCTTGTACGAGGCCGGCTCGCCAATTCGCTCGGGTGTTTAACCACATCTCATTAAGATAGTCAGAAACCCAGACCAGGAAGAACTAATAGCAAAGGGGATCACTAAAACGAAAAGGTAGTGACCAAAACAAGGCTAGATTGAGGAAAACCCGGCCCACTAAATATCTAGCTTAAAAAAAACTGTTCCCGCTGTCTCGCAGTCGTCTGATTTGCATAATTAATTCTGAAATCGACTGCGGTAGTGCGAAACTGTGAGAGTACTAATATACCTCGTTCTACAAGCATGATAAGCACATTAGTTACCTGACATCAACTGCGGGTGTGCCGGACCTGCGGGAGCACTCGTTTTACTCACTTAGATTTAAGTATCCGTCGACTACCGGACTGTTGGACTGCGGGCCCGGCATAATTGAACAAGCACGACTGCGGGATTGTGGGAGCAGTTTTCACTCCATCAGTCTAACCTCCTCTGAGCGGTGCGCTCGCGCATGCTCTGGTGGTCTCTCGCCTTGACCGAGTTGACTTGGCTGGGGAGCGTTCCTCGGTGTTTTTATATAGGTGTTTTCTCAGGCTACTAATGCGAGTAATCACGGTCGAGTTTGAATTGTTTATTTTCTCAAAACGTGAGGACGACTTAATAGTCACGCAAAACGTACAGTTCGGGTATCGCCTAGTTTTAGGTCATCACTGCATGCTGTGAGGACATCTACGGTAACTACTGCTTCCAGAAAAGTAGCAATGATCACTTTCTTGTCAGTAGCGTCTTAAAAGTAAAAAGTTATCTGTTTCCCGTTGTCTAGAATAAAGAAACTCGACCGCGATTTCTTCAATTGGCAAATTTTATTTTATCAAATACTATTGTTTGTCCCTTGAGAAACCACGTGACATTGCTTTTATCCTATCAATCCTTAAGCGCGAGCAAAGATGGCGGGTATCGTGAATAAGGTCTATTACCAGGGAGGGCGTCCCCGTCACTTTCATACGGAAGTCCCTTGGGGGTATTTAATCACTCGTACAATCAAGAGAAAACATTGGACTCCACTCATTCCTAGAAACATACTCTGTACTATTGCCTTTCAGTCCTATAACAGTGTAATAACCTGTGTAGCAAGAGTTTCCGCTCGAGTTTACAGTCAACTCTCCCTAAGACGGACACCTTTGGGACCAGTACCATGTATCCGTCTTAGAGAGAAGCCCGTCTTATAGAGAGTCAAATAAGGGGAGTAAAGAATAGCAGGGACTAGCTCTAGGTGTCCGTTTTACAGAGGTGACCATCTTATAGAGGTGTCCGTTAAGAGAGAGTTGACTGTAATACCATTTTTTTTTTGTCGCTCCAAGTTTTCGTGCAAGAATTCGAGCGGAAACGCCTGCTACGCAGGCTATTCCATTGACAGCCTTTGATATACCGACAAACCTTTTAGTTTCTTAAAATGAGTCAAACCGATCTGATCCTTTCCCTTTTCCTCCTTCATAGTGGTTTTGGATATATTTTTTAACATTCCTTTGATAGCAAGTCTAACTTTTTGGGCTGAGATGAATAGGTAATGCATGTTTAAATTTATTGTATATTTATAGACGATTGATAAAGGGCAACTGATTGTCAACAGTATTAGAAGAGTTCTGGCTCTAAACCTTGGGAACAATTAGGCTATGTTCAAACTATACCGGAAAGCTTTTGCGCCGGCACGAAAGCCATACCGTATAAAAACGGTATAAAAACGGTCATTCCGGCTCGATTTCTGTAACGGAGCGACCAGCTGCCTGGGCCCCGATCTCTAAAAAGGAGAGTCAAGTATCGGATAGATGTTCATACTATACCGGATAACTATCCGGTATCATGAGTATATGAAGAAGGCCTTATTGTCTTTTTTTGTTGTTGTTTGCTTGGTTGTTTGTTTTAAGCTGTTAGAGTATTCCTCGTTATATGCACGGTCCCAGCGTGAAGATAAATAGGCCTCTTACTTCTACACGGGTTCGTTGTCCGTACTGAAAGTTACAGACCGAGTTTTTCCTCTCAAATTCATGGCCCAAGAACAATATAGCGAGCAGGCTATAAATCCGACGAAAAAAAAAGATCCTTATTTTGCAGTGACTATTGTGAAAATAAGGACCTTAAGATCCGAGGACAACGACGGCAGGGAAAACGTTGATTTAAAAGTGAATTCGCTCTTTGTCAATCTTCATCTAGAATGGTTTAAGAGATACGGGACCTACATGCATGATCGCCAGCAGTACGTATGAATTGGCTCTGAAATGTCCGGGATGCGTAAATCTACAGACGGAGTTCCACAAGGACCCATTCTGGGACCTGCCTTATTTAATGTGTGCATCAACGATTTGCTTGGCGTTCCAAATTACTGCCCCTTTGAATCCTACTTAGCGGATGATTCCAAGTCATCATTCTCAGTCAAGGGCAAGGACAAGGACATCGATGGCGCTGCTCGACAAATAACCGAAGACCTGAAGAAGGTTGCCTCATAGTGCAGTCAAAACACTAGCCTTCGAATCAACCCTAATAAAACGAAATTGCTTTAAATTGGTACCCGTCAAAAGCTGCAAAATGTGCTTTGAGACTTGGATTTACATGTTACTTAACTGGGAAAAGAGTGGCGTCCAGTTCCTTCGGCGAAGTACCTTGGAGTGCATATGGATGATACATTGAGTTTTGATGACTACAAAAAATAGTTCATCTTCTTGTTTATCGAGTTTATAATGACAAATCAAAGCCAGGTAAAACATCTTTTAGACACAAACACTTTATCAAACTTTATCAATGCACTAGTCTTTAGCAAACTCTACTCCTGTTCCTCTGTCAGGTCTAGTTCCACGAATAGGAATATCAGTAAATTACAGACTGTTCAAAACTTCGCAGCTAGGATCGTAACCCGTTCGCGTAAATTTGATCACATCACCCCTGGTCTTAGAGAAGTAAAATATCTGTCTGTCGAGTCCATGCTTGTCTACAGACATGGCATACTGGCTTTCAAATACTTAAGGGGATTGGCTCCCGACTGGCCAAAAAAATTAAAACGGCGAGGTCTGAATTCAACGGCAGAGACACGTGTAACAAGAAAAAGATTGTCAGAACTGCCGCAGGCCAAAATTCTTTTCATTATCGGACCGCTTCATTGTGGAACGTTTTACCCGAAAGGCACACTAAGTTAACAAACAATGTGACATTCTTCCGGCTGATTCTTCGAGAAGGAACTTATGCATTATATTATTTAAAATCGTCTCAGTAAACAGTCTATTCTGTTAGAGTGTTTGTACTTGATCCGTGAAATAGGTAGTAGAATTGCATTGTATTCTGCTATTTGGTACATGTATCTGATTCACGGTTCAAGTAAAGTCACTCTAGGACAGGGCTTGCTTACTTTTGTCTTAGTAACGGAGAGATTTGTTATTTAGGTTTTGTTAAAATCTTGTGAATATATAGTTTTAATCTTTTGTACTTGTCGTCATAATGTTGATGTAATTACTGTAAAAAACCAGACTTGGAAATAAATAAAGTTATTATTATTACCGCGATTATTCCATCTCACGTACTTTCTTTAATGTAGGAGAACTCACCTGGAGTTGAATTCCTAAGAACCATATCCAAATTCAACAGAACGAAGACGATTTCTTCATGGCTTGTTTACGTCCTCCATAATTCGTGTAATTAGGCATTTTAACGTTGCAGTCCGCGTGCAGTTACCGTAAAGAAATGTACAAAAAAGGTGTGCTGCACGTGCAGGCTTGTTATTTTGCTAATTAAACCTATGGGACTAGCTGTCCCTAATGAGGCCAGTACGATTTTTATTACACCGTAATAATTTTACTCAAAGCGCTAGGGGATGGCAGGGATAATTCTTAATTATAAAAATAAGGGGGCCAGAAACAAGGGAATCTTATTCTCGGTAAACTTGTAAAGCTTTTTCTACAACAAACTGAAATAACATTTTCGGAGATACCGCAAATCCTTTAGCATTTGAGACAGTGCTGGCGGCTGGAACTGGTAACGTACAAGAAAGTGCTATCACCGTATTGATGGCAGTGTAGACAAAGATTAATTTTTTAAAAGTGAGTAACGAATGGGGCTTGCAGGGAGGGCTAATGTAAGGGTGTGGGCGCTTATTTGAGCAAATGCCGACGAAAAAGGCGGCTGCTCATTAACTCACATTATTATTCATTCAAAATATTTCGCCCTTTCTGATTGGCTCCAATAGGCCATTTCCGAGTTCCCCCGGGGCCTCTGTTTCAAAACGAGGGTAGGTGCTCAGCCTTTGTTATGGAAATCATTTTTCACAAGTAAGGTTGTGCACCTAGCCTAGCCTCATTTTGAAAGTGAGGGTTTTTGGAACTCGGAAGTGGCCAATTTCCCGGCTAATGCTTCATAACCGTTCACCGTACATGGAAGATGCGAGTAACACACCATCGATTCGATGGTATAATCTCGGAGGATGTTAATAACCTTGGCCTTCAGCCCCGTTGGATAACATCCTCCTCCATCTGCATAATTGACCTTATTCACGATGCCCGCCATCTTTGCATGCGCTTAAGGACTAATGAGATTAAAGCGATGTCACGTGGTTTCTCAGGGGTGCAAACAAGTTATAAATTTTTCCAATACAAGAAATCGCAGTCGAGTTTGTTTACTCTTGGCAATAGAAAATGAACAAATTTTTATATCAAAGACGATAATGACAACTTTATATGGGTCGAAGTGACCATTGTTACTTTTTTTAACGCCGTGGAAACCACAGATGTCCTCACAGCAAGGAATAATGACGTTAATGTTGTCGAAACTCAAACCGTACATTTTGCGTGACTATTAAATCGCCGTTTCGTTTTGAGAGGATAAACAAAGTCGACCGCGATTTCTCGCATTGGCAAATTTTACCCTTTGTTTGCTCCCTAAATTACGACGTAACATTGCTTTTATCCCATCAATTCTAAAGCGCGTGCAAAGATAGCGGGTATCGTGAATAATGTCTATTCTTCACATCATGCTCAGGCTCATTCAATAATTGCTCATAGTTATATGGCTGAATCCGCCTGCGGGCAAGATGAAGTGAATAGTGCGTTCTGATTGGCTACTCAAGTGGGCAAGATGAGCCCTTCCTTCCCGCTCGGGATTTCCCGCGTTGGTCCCTCAAGAAAGTTATTTTAATGGCCATGTAATAAATCCTTTATTGACCAAGACAAATGGATATTGGCCTCATTCGTTTTTTTGCATTTTTATCGTCCTCGACTTTGTCACGGTCCATAAATACGCCCAAAAGAATTTGGCCGATGTATCCAGCCATCTTTACCTCACGATTGGTTTGTACGAACATAATTGACCACACAG
>CALNXI010001155.1:46667-64016 GCA_942486025.1 Porites evermanni | reverse complement strand
TTTGAGAGGATAAACAAAGTCGACCGCGATTTCTCGCATTGGCAAATTTTACCCTTTGTTTGCTCCCTAAATTACGACGTAACATTGCTTTTATCCCATCAATTCTAAAGCGCGTGCAAAGATAGCGGGTATCGTGAATAATGTCTATTCTTCACATCATGCTCAGGCTCATTCAATAATTGCTCATAGTTATATGGCTGAATCCGCCTGCGGGCAAGATGAAGTGAATAGTGCGTTCTGATTGGCTACTCAAGTGGGCAAGATGAGCCCTTCCTTCCCGCTCGGGATTTCCCGCGTTGGTCCCTCAAGAAAGTTATTTTAATGGCCATGTAATAAATCCTTTATTGACCAAGACAAATGGATATTGGCCTAATTCGTTTTTTTGCATTTTTATCGTCCTCGACTTTGTCACGGTCCATAAATACGCCCAAAAGAATTTGGCCGATGTATCCAGCCATCTTTACCTCACGATTGGTTTGTACGAACATAATTGACCACACAGACTTAGAGTGCACTCTAAGTGAGAGTGAAAAAAAAGAGAAATTGCTATAATAGCGAACACCTGGAAAAAGTGTTGCGAATGAAAGAATCTTCTTTACAAGCAATGCCTTTTGCTGGTAACAAACATTTCACACTGTTTACTATCTTCATCAGGCTAGTGTCTAGGTATTATCTCTTCTTCGTCTCTGCTCGAAGTCTGGGAAAGGGTGGATGACGTCACAGCTCACGAAGGAGTCCAAGATTGACAAAACCGAGAACGCCTATAGGAACTAGGCGTAGGTATATTTTACTTTAGCAGCCTTGGGTAGTAGAAAAGCAAAGCAAGCAACAAGGTGAACATGAAGTTCGTCCTCCCTGACGGTTACTACAGGGCGGTGAGAGAAGAAAAGAATGTAAACAAATTATAATGATTTCAAATAATCCGCCATGGAAGCTTTGGCCCACGAGACAAACTCTTCATATTCCAGTTTACCGTCCCTGTTTCTGTCAAACATGGCGATTAGTTCCTCAGCCTCCTCTTTTGTTAAAATCTCTCCAAAAGTCGTTACCACATAACGTAATTCGTCCACAGAGATGTAGCCGTTACCATCACGATCAAAAACCCTAGAGAAAATAGAAGCAATAAGTCCTTATCATGTCTTGTTCACTATTTTAGAAAAGCTTGGTGATGATGATAATGATGATGATGATGATGATGATGATTGTGATGATGATGATGAAGACAGTTTATTGTAATCTTTGTAGCAGCCTCAGAGATGAATTACAAGGATGAGTCACATTTATCACGAATAAACGGTCTACATGCCAAAAGCAAGTAGCGTTACATCGATAAATATCAGGTAATATCAGCCAGGTACATAAATATTAAAGAGTATAAATAGTGGTTCCGGTATTTGATTTTCTGTGATGATGATGTTGATGAAGATAACGATGATGATGATGATGATTATAATATTTATGTAATCTTTTTAGCAGTATGTGGGCGCAGAATTACAAGGATGGATCAGATGTTTACATGAATAATACGCAGGGTAATGGCAAACGCAAGTAATACAAGTTGACAAGACGGTATAAGCGGTCACCCTCCATTAGTAATCGACCAGTTATTAAAGTCCAAAAATAACTTTAGAATAGTACTTCTTTTTTTACTCTGAAGATATCACAATTACTCACGCAAAATACCATAAACTGCTGCTTATAAAGCCCCCCCTCCCCCAGTTATTGGCCCATCTACCTGTAAACAAAATAATACATTCAATCCTTAGAACCCGGATATCAGCCTTCCCCCGGATATAAGCCCCCCGAAAATAGTCTTCCCCCGGATATAAGCTTCCCTTTAGCTAGGCTTGCGTTAAAATGAATTTAATTGTTTTTGAGGTTTTGACACCTAATTTTAAAAAATCCGGCAAATGCAAAACGTATTTTGATCAGCACAGCCTTAGCTTGTTTCGTTTGAAGTGCTTTTCTAGTCCGGTTATAATTAAGCCCCCTCAGATATGGGCCCCTCCTATTATTAGCCCTCCTCAAGCCATAATAGAACAGAGAGTGTGAGAAAATTATTGCGTCATTGTGGCGGGAAAACGTCACGTGATCTGAGAACTGAAGTTTGCACAAGAGTCTAGGAACTGTGTAGTTGTTGGGAGTCGTGGAGCTGATCCAGTGTATAGATTGAGTGTAGAATATCGAAATTTTTACGAGAATTGATGTCGCTGAATTCCTTAATTAAGTGTAGAACAGAGTACAGAATTCTAAAAATATGAACATGTGAAGAAATATAATTTCGAGGGAGTAAAGAATTAAAGCTACGTAGAACTGGTTATATCACACATAATTTGTGACAGAGAGGGAGTCTCCCAGTCACGCCTTTTGGATATCTTAATTTCAAAAACGTTATTTTTAGAACTATGCCGACCATGCGGAAACAGTTTCCGGTAAACTGGTTGACTTCCGGAAGACTCGCTTTCACGATTCAGCGCATATGATCGCATATTGCCCTCCTAAAACCCTTACGGTCTTTTAAACGGGTTAGTAGTTTATGTATGACCCCATGAAATGACAGTTTACGGTAGCTGGAGCGCTTGTATGTCCCCCTTTAAAGGGAAGCTAAGTTACCTAATTTAAATCGAAAATTACTGTAATGTCTCGCCCGCTTTTACAAACAAATAAAAGCTTCTCCTTGGTTAAATTTAGTTGGCTTGTACGTCGTGACCATCTAACTAATTGTTTGAACAAAAAGGTTACTTCTTTTTTCCAGCCAAATCATCCATCCATTGCTCTTTTTCTTTCTAAGCTGACGACAGCCAGTTGAGTAGCCAATTTCAGTTCACTCGCTTTCTATGTTGTCGATCATGTACAACTTGTTATGTTGTTGGTAACTAACCCTTCGATACGTACAAGACGGGAGGGTCTTAATGAGGTTGTAGCTTTGACGGTTGACCTTTTATTAAGTGGAAATTTAGTCCAAGGGTTAGAGTAAATCTGGTAAATATCAATTTCTGTATAAATTAATATTGACTGTTGTGTTTTGGAGGTTCAACTGGTTGTCTTGGCCCTTCCCTAACAGAATTCCGAAATATTTTCAGACAAAAGCAAGTTCTAGGGCCCTGTAATGTCTAGAGCGAGTGTTGCTGACTGTTAATTCCATGGGGTCCCTTTTAAAATAATAGCGTATCATATTATGTAAGGAACTATTCAGCGTATCATCGCACCAAAGTTTTAATGCTTTATTTTGTACCCACGTATTGTCTTTGAAATCAATAATAATGGAATAGAATACTCTGTAAATTACACCTCTATAAACCGGTTGCTCTATCTGACGGCTGCGGTCTCCCTTTTGAAAATGCAACTGATAATGGATTTTGGACGTTTAATCTAACGTTTCAGTTTATATACATCCATTGACGCTTTTTGGCGCCACAGTTAATGATTTTGCACGTGCGTGTTAAGTTGGGAGAACTTTATCAACACAACAATGCAATTTGACAGGAGAATTTGCTTTTTTGAAACCGTTACTATACTTTTGCTCAGTAAAATAGGAGCTGTCTCTTCTGTTAAAGTTGTCTAAAGCCCTTAAAGGTGTTTGCTTCAGAATAAAGGGCCGTAATAATTTTGCTACATATTATGCTAATTCTGATGAACCTCTATTGAGCGGCAACCTCCATTAAGCCGCGCCACATGCTGTTACCCCTGGCAAACTTACAGTAGGTTAATCAGTGGTCTGAAAACTACAGCCAAAATCTGTTTAAACGTCGGTGAACCCTATTCCCGCACACTGATTTTGTTACCTTGGTGGCCTATACTTCATAGGAACTGATTTTTGAAAATTTAAGGTGGCTCTGAACCAGCTGCCTCGTTTTTACATTTGACAAAATAATTATATATTATTCCATGGTTATTAGAACTCGACAATGAAAAATGGTGGTCACTGAACTCGTTAAGAGTTAACAGAGATATAACTTGTAATAGTTGACACTACAGCTGCCCTCGCTCTGTACGTTGTCGATCATTAGTATTCTTGGCCGTTGTGTAGCAGTCTTTGAAATATAGCGATTCTTATTTCTTATTGAAGATTTTCACAAATATTCCATACAGTAGGTGAGATAAAAACGTGAAACGCAAGGTTTCATGCACTGATTCAGGTCAATTTACACAGCTTTGATCGATACATTCTCAGGTTCGAGAATATTTTCTTCTAAACCTAAAGATTTGATTCGAAGTGGTAATTTTTCGCTATTTCTCTCTTTCACTTTTTACATACAGTTAATTTTATTAACCGGAAAGTAAGCCTTAGAAATAAAAAGGTTTGATCAATTTACGCTTGCGCGTTCATTAATACTTAAAAAAGGATGCCATAACGATAGCAGCAACTAAACAAAGTGTAGTATTGATCTATCACCAAGTAGAAATCGTCGAAAACACAGAAAGCCGTTGTTATCACCTTAGAGAGTGGTTGAGACCGGCGTGATGGGAATCGTGAAAAGGGACTTCCGATGCCTCCCTGTGTGACACCACTCGGTACCGAAAACATACATCTATCCGATTTAAGGTGGCTAAACACAGTTTTGCGGGCGGTGAGCGGTAACTCGCTTACTGGCTGGTGTTTTAAATTAGACAAACAAAAATGATCGCGAAAAAAGCAATGGTACAAAGCAGACAATTTCTCAAAATCTACTTATTAAAATTTTGTGATATTTGGTAGAATTATTACTTTTATCGTACTTTAAATAATGAGAACTTTAAAATGGAAGTTGAACAGACGAATTTTGAGACACATTTATTAATTACAGTACAATTATATGATTGATTATCTAAAACCCGTCTGTTAAAATTTGGTCAAATAAGTTTCAAATGGGAATGATTTATTATAGTAAGCTGTGTGCAAGGTTATAGGAATATCTAATGAGCACATTTTATGTAAACGGAGCAAAAGTGAAATTTTGAGGTTGTTTTCAATCGTTGCCATGGAGCCTTCGAAAACGTCAAATTTTACCTGTCAATCAAAATCTTTCATCAGTATATTTTTCACTTGACAAGTTTCAGCTTGTGAGCTGCAACCTTTCTCTTGCCATGATTTGCCAAATGATATATCCTCACAAAGTGCCAAAACTGTGTTCAGCCACCTTAAGGAGTATTAGTGTTGCCTCCAAAACTAGTAACAGCTTCCCCTAGGTTTTTGTACGAGAGAACGAGAAGACACGCCCTAGTGGCCTTGGAGATTGCATACATTTTTATCTGAAAACAATCGCCCCCAAATTTTGTAGGAATGTCAAAGTTTTTTAACTGCCTTGCTCGAAGTTAGTTTTTTATCCTCTTTTTAATGTTAAATGATTTTTGCATCAACGTGTTGTATTGTTTCAGTGAAGGTGTTTATTCATTGGTAACCGCAAAATTGTTTCCCAATATAATATCTATTAATTTACAACTTCTGTTATATTTAAGGCATGGCGCATAAATTTTACTATGCTGTTACTGACATGAAAACTCGGTGTGGCAAAATTTATGTGAGTCTTCTTTTTATGAAATATTAAGTAATATTCTTACTGATGTAAAAGAACAAATCCCCGGTTGACGTGTTGAAAAACTTCAAAAACAGCTGCGAAAACATTCGGCTGTGCTTCGCGTTTCAATGAAGAAACTCGCGTTTGTGAGAAGTTTAGTATTTCTTTTTAAAGAGCGTTTAACACATTTCTACCGGGTGGCGGATATTGAAAGTAAAGTTGGTTTTATTCATAATTATTCTTACTTATTTTGATGGTTTTGCCGGTAGGCGAAATACGCGATAAAATAGGGCAGGATGTAAGAAAGCGTGATATCAAATAATATGGCGTGTTAAGAAATAAACACCTGCAGGTGCGAGCCGGGTCGGCAATGAAAAAAAAAAATTAAAATCTAACTCGAATCGGACGATCTGTTATAGCAAAAACATGAAGTATTGAGATATTGAAGTTTGTAGTAATATGTTTGTAGAGAAACAGACCATGTGAAATTAGACAAAGCAGGTGAAACGATTGAGGTGAGCTGCTGCCAAATTTATAAGAAGAATTAATCAAGCGAGTGCTCTCCATATTTTCTGAATTTTAGGCAAAGTATTTCAATTGACCACGACATTTGATAATCGAGGAACAAGGAGAAAAAATAGATAAAATTAATAATGTATTGTACTCAAGTATAGTTTTTGTCATCGTTTTACTGAATTTTTCAATAGCTCAGTGTTCCTTCCCACTAAACCGTCGCGTCTATAAAATTGGACACTCTTATACGCTACCCATCAAATTACTCATTAACATACAAATGTCCACATAGATTCAGTATTTAAAACGCCAACCTTAAAATTGCTTTTAACACGTATTGCTTTCAGTGACAGATTTCTTTTCATATTACGAACACAGCCAGTCTGCCTCCTCCAAATTACTTGGGCGTCCTTCTTATCAATAACGTATGAATAAATTTGAAATCAAGGCAACATAACCAAAAATACAGTTTGGTCGAAAGCAGATTTTTACCCTAAGCCGGCGTTAGTTTGAAATCCAAAAAGAAGCTTAATAAAGTTTAACTTCGAAATTCCATCTCGCTGAAATTGCTTAACTTTCAGTTGCCTAAGAATATTCTATTGTCTTCTTATACGTGATGTATTCAAACCTCGGTTGTTACAAAGTCAATATGGCATTAAGCAAAATTGACGCATTTCCACCCCCGGCACTCAGAATAAATAAAATAAAAAAGCTTTCCAAAATCTGAGCCACAATGTCTACTTAGATGAAAAAATATTCATCACAGCTAGTAGTCTTATTACTTTTCTTACGAGGGAGTAAAAATAAATTTTAGGTCAACTAACTTGGACTTCGCTTTATAATCAAGTAAAATAAGAATATTTTTCGTTCTTTATGGAGTTGACTCTGTAAGGGCAAACTTACCTAAAGGCCTGCCGTAATGTCTGTTCCATGTCATCTCTGCCACATCCTTCAAAATGCTTGGCCATGGAGATGAACTCTTGAAAATCGATTACCCCATCGCCATTTTTGTCAAATTTTTTAAGGGTTTCCTCAATTTCCCGATTACTGGGATTAAAACCGATGGCGCGAATTAAGCTGCCGAACTCGTCTTGGTCGATCTCGTTGTTGTTATTTTTGTCAAAAATATCAAACGCTGTTCGCATGATTCGAAACTCCTCGCTGGTCAGTTGTGATATTTCCACGGTCATCGCGACGCGGCCAGTAGGGACGAGATCATAGAATTATTAAAACGCGAGAAAATAGCGACGTATTACTACTTTTGGCAAGTTGAGTCCTCGCCCGCTGCCTTCAATGTGCTAATTGTGTAGCAAATAGGACGTCTATCCTTGTTCTATCCTTCCCGGATTACGTAACGTAGTTGAAAACTTCACATGCGCTGGACCCAGAGCTTACGACGCGATTTCTGTTTCAATTTGTCAGCAGGTATCTCTTGTGTCCGGATTTTAAACCCACGGAAAACCCTGAGGCGCTTGGTCTTGTAACGAAAATTCAAAGGGCTTTTACTATGCTTCCTTAATTAGTTGTGTGTTTCCATAGCAACTGCCTAAATTGCTTTTTCCCTAAGAGGATCTTCCCTTGTTTTGCACGGGAGACGTTTCACTCGCGCAAGCGACGCGACACTGTTACATTTGAAAGAAACAGATGCGTAATAAATGCGTAATCAAAGAAGCGATTGTTCTGTTGATAAAAGTGATGCACGTACAAGCTTATCGATTCAGCTTATCATGCAGGCCTGCCTAACCTTCACGGTAATGTTATCTTTGCTTGAAGGGATATTCGACATATCTTTTGAGATCATTACAAACACAGGAAGAGGAAGAAAAAATGGTACAAAAGAGCGGGATAGAGAGGCCATGCCTTAAAGTTCTTGAAAACAGCTTATTTGAGAGTCTAAGTGACGCAGCTAAGATGAAAAACAACAGGAAGCCGAAGTGTAATTTACTTATTTCGGCAATGAAACCAAACGTCGTTTTCACCGATTCGCCAGGTTTTGTAATTGCCTGTCAAAAAACGTTTGCTTGAGCCAGACGTATGATCAATATCGATAAAACCAGGGGAGCAGAAACAAAATATGATTCCGGTTCGAAAAAGAGCAACTTTGATTCCGACTCAGACTCAGAAGTTTGTAGCAAAGCAAGTTATTAAAATAGACAGAAAGGATTGTGACCCCTTGCTAGAATATTATGTATACATGCGTTATCAGCTGTAGAATAGAATTTTCTAAGGAGTCAGAACCTTGTCTAGTTCATTTCAAATGCCAGTCATAAAAACAAAAAGAAAAAAAAACAATAAGAAAGTCATCCTAACGTTGGTGGTAATATGACGCTCAAGTTATTCTGCTAATCCAGTTCTTTGTCTTGCTGACAACTATATATATCGGGTCTGTTATCGTGGTTTCTATTCGATTACCGAGCGTGGTCTATTAATTTGACTTAGTTTGACTTGACGCCACGCAGTTTAAACCTTACTCAGCCCGTTAAAAAGGCTATTCATTAAGTTGATTTGAATATAAAAGTACCGCTTGAAAATGTAAAAGGAACATTTTCTTTTTGTTACTGAGTAACAAGGCAAATAAGGATGGAAAAAATAATATCTGGATATGAATAAGAATAAAAAGGATTTCAACTGTGGTTTCTTGAAGCTTTTTAACTTTCGTATCAAACGGTTTAGCTCTGTCGAATACAGATTTGAAGTGTAATCCCCGGAACATAAGCATATTTGTTTTTCATAGAGTTTTGATTTTTTTCATTTAGAATAATTTCTTCATATGTTAATGTAAACCGCGAATTAGTCATTAGTCGCATGTACTCTTGAAAAACAGGAAACATGGCGGAATACGTCCAGTGAATACAACAACAACAAGAACATTAAATATATAGATTTAGCCAAGACCAAAAGTGAAGCTCTCGTGGGATCTTTTGAGCAAGGTCTTTCTGAAGTAATTCAATTTTCGCCGTAAGCAACAAGCAAATTGAATTCTGAGCATGTGATCAATTGAAAACCAACAACTGGTCAGCAGAGAACTTAAGAAAACGTCAGCTCAATGAGTTGATCATCTGAACCCGCGATACAATCATGTGAACTGGTCAGCAAGTGCCCCATTTTGATAGCTGCCAATTAACCATAACATGGATGTCCAATATCAAGTTAAACACAGTAAGTAAGTGTGACGTTTCACATCCGCTAATAGGGACTTAAAGATCCAACGACGCGAAGGCAACGAGAACGTCCCTTAAAGAAAGAATTTGCGTTCTTTCAGTCTTTAGCGCAATTATTCCTACCCAGTTACTTTGTCAAATGTAGGCGAACCCTCCTGGAATTGAATTCCTAGGGATCATATGCAAGTTCAAAAAGAAAAAAAAAAAATTCGTCGTTGCTTGTTTATGTTGCAGTCGTGCAAAAACGGGCAAAGAAATGTGCAAAAAAGCGTGATGCACGTGTAAAGTTTTATTTTGTTTATAAAACCTATTGTTTTTTTTTACGTTCTCTTTGCCGTCCGTGTCGTTGGATCTTAAAGTCCCTAATATGAACGGGCAGACTAGAATGACGTGCTGACGGACGATTTTGTTGGAACCAAAATTTCTTGGATGCATGGATAACAAAATTTTATTACCCATTGTGCTCCGCGCTACATGCTTTTATCTTTGCCAAAATAGACAGGATCGCGTGTGCTGTCATGGGTTCTGAATTCCACGATATGGGTTCCGAATTCCGGATACCGGATTCTAGATTTCTTGTTTTCGGATTCCAATCGTTAGCCAGATTCCGGATTCCTAAAAGCTAACAAGGGGAAAAAAACGTCATGACGGTACAATTGGAAAAACTTTCGCAACTAGTTTTTGAGTGGGGCGATGGACGAATGCTTTTATTTATATGAGAGGGTGAATGATTTAACATTCAGGATTGATGTTGTTATGATCTTCAGACGAGCATGCATCACCTTATTGTCAGGCCAAACTGAGACCCAAGGTGCTAAGAAGCCGGGATCCTCGTAGAAATCTCCGAAGACAGAGGGATTCTTATATTCTTGCAGCTATAAGCTGCCACTGTAAACGCAAAAATATTTGTAGTGGAGCTGATCACTGACCTGTCGTGACAATGAAGAAAAGAATGGCTAGGTTCAAACTATACCGGATTCTTGGTTTGCAACCACGTGAAAAGGCGGACATGTTGGGGGTCAATACAATAATACTTTTTCTCGGAGAATTTACATGAAGATGGAGTTTAGTTTCCAGGGGAGAGAAATGCTTTTGTTCTTGACCATCAACATGGCCGCCGTAACGTGGAAACGTCTCTGAAAAAAAGACTTTGCGTCCTTTAAAACTTTTTCACTCTTACACCAAGTCACCCAGTTACTTGAGGGTAGGGAAAAGAATAATAATAATAGTAATAGTAATAGTAATAGTAATAGTAATAGTAATAATAATAATAATAATAATAATAATAATAATAATAATAATAATAATAATAATAATAACAATAAATTCGTATGTTATACTCCTGGAATAAGGTAGACATCAAATTTGGTAGGAGCCAGAAGTAGGATCTGGTATAGGAAATATTTAGCGGAAATAAATATTTTAAATCTCATATGGGCTATCTGCTTTGCTAATTTAAATCTTTGACTTTTATTTATTCGGTTTATTTTTTTTTCCCACTTCAGTAGAGGCTCTTTCCGCTATGTTTCAGACAAAAGGCTGGTAAGTATTCATGCAAAGGCAACTGGCACCACTTCTTAAAATCTTCAGAGATCGTTAAGTAGTGTGGATTCGTCAATGTGACCCAATCGCTGTTTTCCAGTTACAAAAAACATAATTACAGTCGACTCCCGACAACTCGAAGCTTCTAGTGAAATCGAAAAAAATTCGAGTTATCGGGAGTTCGGGGCAAATAACCGGAAATAAGGAAATAAACAAATGGTTGGGGGAGGGAACATAAAAAAGTATCATGCACACCTTAGGCGCTTTCCATTCTACCTAAAATTCGGACTCAGTACATTTTTATCCGTCAACTAGCTACGTATGGTTCGAGTTATCGAGGGTAAAATTATATAGAAATGATCTGAAGGGAAACAAAAATTACTTCGAGTTAGCGAGCGGTTCGAGTTATCGAGGGTACAGTTACAGTAAATGTATAAAGGAAATTCAGGTGAAATCGATTTTGGTTTGAGTTATTGCGAGGTTCGATTTAACGAGAGTCGATTGTATTGATTCATTGATGATATTTTAGTTTTCTTGGTTATATATTTTTTTTTGGCCTAACTTTTGTTTTTAAGGGTGTTCTGGGGGGTTCCTGCCTGTTAGGGGGGTGTTCCGGGGTATTGCGGGTAGTCCTGATGGTGTTCCGGTTTTACAGATTTCCATGAATGCGAGCGTTGATTTGCATTGAGAGCCTGAGACCGGGCTCCTTTGTTGGGGGGGGGGGGAGTTGTTGTGTTGTGGTGTTGTGGTGGGTGGTAGTTTGGCTGCTGGTAGAGGGTGCTGAGTGGGCGGAGGGACGTTGACTGGTGTGCGGTTGAGATGTTATGCTGGGGGGGTGTCTTGGGTTCTGTCAGTTGGTGGTTCGACAGCGGCGCGGCAGCTAGGCCGGGCGTCAGGGTTAATAACAAGGCAAGCGCGAAATCGGCGAACCAGCGCGCAACGATTTTCTCGCGCAGTTCACCCTATTTTTTGGTTTTCTTTTCTTTCATTTTTTAATTTAGGGAATTTTAATGTTATTTCAAAAATGAAATTAGTGATGATTTTTTTGGTTATCCGGATGTTTCAATCCTCATTTTTCCATCCGTATCCGCCATCCGCAGGTATCCGGTCTTCGTTTTACAGACACCCAGATCGGCACGGCGCAGTTTCGCTTCGTTACAGGAATCGCACCGAAATCACCGTTCTTATGTGCGAACGGTAGCCCTGTCAGGGAAGGTTTTTGTGCCGGCGCAAGAGCTATGGAGCCTTGGAGGTTCCTTTATCTAAACTTTGATAAAATCACGAGCCAAATGGTTTCATCAACAAGTTCAGTGGAACCTCGATATAACGAAGGCACAAGGGGCTTGCAAAATCTGTTCACTATAACGAGGTTTCGTTACACAGAGGTTTACTTCCATATACTTTATTACTGGCGTAAAGAAAATCGTTCGTTACACCGAGGACTTCGTTATATAGGGGTTCGTTATATCGAGGTCCTACTATTCAAAGTTTAATTTAGTCTCAATTAAAAGGGGGGATGCTTCTGTTCAACGACCAACGCCACAGAAACGGCAAACCTCAACTTACAGAGTGAGCAAACGGGATAAATGATCACTCTTAAGTCGGAATATTCTTACAACGAAATGTTTTGGCTTAAATTGTAAACATTCAGCTCCAGTTACCTAAATCTGAATGGCGACGAAATGAAACTTTGTTTGCTTATGCTAATCTCTTCCCAATTAGTACTTATTATACGTGACGAGTTAAAATGGTAAATGCAAAAAGCTATTTTTAATCGTGACAAAGCTGTTATTCACTAGAATCTCACTCGTCTTTGGATTATCGTAGATGTCAGTCTGTTTTATTTTCAGTGTTCTTATGCAAATCAAGAGTATATAATTATTCTCCACCAACCAAATTCGTCACCAGATCTTTCCGCCCTTCACTGTTACAGATGCAAAAGCGTTTTCAAAGCGGTTGGCACGAACTAAACAGCCAATCATCTGGCTGGATTTTCAGGAGGGAAATTATGTATTGTAAACGTTGTCAGCCATGAATTACAAGGCCTGAGGTCCAGCTGGTTTCGTGGGCTTTTTGCGCTTTCCTCTTAGAGCTCAACTTACAGCGAGAGAATATTTCAGTAACCGAGTTGCGCATAAACATGGCCGCGGCTTCATCGCCAGACGCACAGTCTTTAAGGCGCGCTTTCGACGTGTTTGATCTCAACCGCACTGGTGAAATAAGCTTCGTTGATTTTCCAACGGCGGTGCGATCCCTTGGCTACAACCCGACCAGCAGTCATGTCGATCAAGTTCTTAAGGCGGCCAATAAGGAGGAGAAGGATAAAATTAATTTCGATGAATTCGTGGTCATGATGGAGAAGTTTGAAGATACGAGGAAGGAGGACGCTGATGAATCTCTCCGCGAGGCGTTCAAGTAAGTACGCCATAATTTCTGCTTTTACCCACCTTTATTCAATATCTTGCAACTCTTTGAATTTGTGCTCTGCATAATGTTTAGTTTGTCAGGAAGATTGTTTTAATAACTAGCAAAAGATCATGAATATTTTGAATAAATTGTCTCCCATGATGAAAAACTAAAAGCAAAAACACGACCACTAGCTAGCATGTGTCTTTGACCGATGACTATAAATAAAGTCCACTTCCCTAAATAAATCCATCTGACAACTAAAAGGCACTTAAAGGCTGTTTCCTCCAGCCTTTTCCCATAGTTTTTCAAGTAACAATTCTGCTAGGTTCTTTTCAGTTTTTTTTCTAAAGGAGAAATGATTGCTAATGTAATACATCTTACTTTTCAGACTATTTTTTTGTTGTGCTTATTCGTCTCTTCGCTGCAGTCGAGTTATCGAACTAAAATTAGCCATGCCTCATTAAAATTTGCAAAGTAATCGAGTATTAAGCCGCAGACTTCAAGATGAGACTATAAAAAGGTTATTCTTCCATAACCCATTTCAGATTCAAATTCAGCCTCTCTTGCAGCCTTTTGATAAAAGGTTATTCTTGTCAGCGGCAGAGGAATCGAAATTAAAACATTCGAGGAAAAAAAATATATACACGCAAGAAAAAGCCTCAAGGAAATTCGGAATAATGAATCGAGATAAGTTATTTCTGTCGCGGTGGTCAACATATTCATTTCACCCACCAAGCTGAGTAGACATAGCCTTGCACGAACTTTCAGGTTAAATTTGAGAATGCAAACGCTGTAGTTTCAATACTTAAAATATTAAAACTTATATCATATCTGGAAATTTATGACCGTGTCCTCAAATTATTATTTTTTTGTCTTTCTAATATCCATAAAGATTTCTCTTTCTAATGGCACGATTGAAATAAACGTTGGATTAGTAAATTAAACAAATTTCACGCTAGGTCAGAAAAATGTGATATTCTTCGAGTTTTTTGTCTTTTTGCCACTTCCTTTTTAACATTTATCGCCACTTTATATAGCACTCACTCGTGTGACAAATATACACTTTTGCTAAGCAACGAAAAAAATTTAAAACAAATACGAATAAATTTTCTATGCAAAATTACTACTTTCACCTGTGAGGATAAAGTCAGATGTTTATGTCTGTTGTTTTTGAGTTTGTGTGTTTTATTTCGTTGAATCCATACATAATATAAACACTTGGACATCGCCACAGTTTGTTACCTTTAACGGCGAAACACAGACATATAAGCTAAACTCTCAATCGATCAGCTGTAAGTTTTCGTTAGGCGTTAATTTTCGGGCTAGCGTTTTAACACTTTTGTTCGGCTTTGCAAATTAATTGGCATGAATAGAATGTGAACGCTAACTAGAAAAACGACCAAAATGCTTGAAATATATGTTAGAAACTCTCGCTTTGTACTCCAGGTTAAGCCATTTTTGCATGAAACCTCTTTCATCTGAAGATAAAATAAAGTTTAGCTCTGACGATATTTCGCTCGCCTCATGCACGTATCCTTAGAAAGGTCTTCGGTAAAAAGCTGTTTCCGTTAGACATTAAGGAAATTGCAACTTCTAATAAAAACTAAAAGAAATGAAACTGAATTTTTTTTTCGCGGTGGTATTTATGATATTTTAAACTAAAATGAGCCTTGAGCGAATATCCAAAGTGAGAGAGTTGTTTTCGTCCTGAGGCTCGGCCAAATATCTGATTTGTCATTTTCCACCTGCCTGCAAGTTCCTTTGAATTGTAAATTATTAATGTGTTAATTGATAACTCTGTCCAAAGAAGAGCTTGAGAAAAATAATCTATAAACAGTGAACTTGCCAATCTATGTAAATATACAGTGAAATTCTAATTATATTGAATATACTCAAGGCTTTGAGCTTCTTTGAGATCGGATTTTATGGTTTTCGGTTTTTGTCTCACTCTACGTATTTAACGATATAAACTGAAGGGCACTCTGGCCGACTGAGGAAAATTTCCGCAGTGACTAGAGATCGCCACCTTATAGCCAAGACAATGGCTGCTGTTCCGTTTTTCAAAGTAAAGGTTTAAAACTTCTAATGTCTATGTTTTGACGTATACCATATCTGAAATCAAGGGTTTTACAATTCACGGACAGTCTTTTTAGTTCGTAAATTAAGTGAAAAAAGGGTTCAGATTTGTTAAGGCTTTTAGTTTACTTGTTATATTTACTTATGTTGATAGAGGGAGGCTATGATAACGGCTAAGTGTGCAGCTAGCAAAGGTTCGAAAAAGTAGCTATCTTAAGGCGCGTGCGTTACTGCCATCGAAGTTTTGTCAGTTAACAACCCCAGACTAAGGGCCAGTTGTTAGAGAAGCCTGCGGACAAAATTTTCAGTAAATCACTCTTTACAGTTTCTTTGCTTTAAATTCGATGACAGCACTAATGACCGTCGCGCCGAATCAAGAAAGCTTGCTCGCAGTCTAACTGAAGGAGTGCTTCTCGCTTTTCTCTCTGCTCCCATCATATCTCTCGCAATCTTTCTCCAATAGACAGGGAGCTTGAGAAACAACGACAGTGAGGGCTACGAAAACGTCATTTAAAAACTGGATGCACGCTGCTTTAAACTTTATCAGTGATCGCGCTTACTCCGTCTCGTCCAATTCGTCAAATGGTGGAGAAATTTTTCGGGAGTTGAATTATAAAGGACTGTATCGAAATTCAGGTAAAGGAAAAGAAGGTAGTTGTCTTGTGTAGCCGTCCACAACAAAACGCCGTAAAATTAGGACGTTTCACGCCGTCGTCGTGCACCGACGGTAAAGAAATGTACAAAAAGCGTGACGCGGAGTTGTTGTTTTTATTTTACACCTATTGCTCTTCGCTGTTTTTTTCCTCCTCGCCGTCGTCATTTTTAGTAAGCTCTCTGATCTCGTTCCAAGAGGTCACTATCCTTTTGGTCATCAGCAACAAGCACCTTCCATGGGACAAGAGTAACGAAAGCTCTGGAGGCGAGATTGCTTGCCATCGCACTTCATGCTCATATCGCGTTCGTTACAGTTTGCTTGGCTGTAAACAGTCTTTTACTCCTTGATATTACAAACCTATTCACAGGGTGCCCCACCTTCTTAGCAGAGAAAGCTTCAAGGACGAATTTGATCAATTCCGCCGGTACCCAGAAACCTCGGGCTTTTTGGTCAGCGGGTGGTCTTCTCCTGGCGGTAGGTACCTCATATATGATTCCTACAATGTACTGAGATATAGATTCTCTATATCTCGGTACACTATAGGAATCATATATGAGGTACCTACCCTTCTGGCGACCACCTGCTGACCAAAGAGCCCGAAGACTATAGGTACGAGATTGGAAATTAATTGACAATGACGCCGTTATTTTACAGGAAGTTCGACCGTGATGGCAACGGTTACATATCCCCAGATGAGCTACTTTACGTGGTTTGCAACAGCGGAGAGAAACTGAGCCGAGAGGAGGCAGAAGAACTTATCAGCATGTTTGACAAAAATGCAGATGGACAGCTCTCCTGGGAGGAGTTTGTAGACTTCTTCAAATGCGACAAAGAAGCAACAGAATCTAACGCGACCATACCAGAAGAGGAGGAAAGTAATGATAAAGACACATGAACGTGACCAGTACTGTTTTCTATTTATATATATGTACTGTAAAAATACGGTCAGATCTATTTAACAGACCCATTAATTTCACAGTCATCTTCTTAAAAATGACAATGACCGTTCCTGTTGTTCATTAGCAAGAGACCATAAAGACCTTTATGGCAAGAAAAGACCTTTATAAAGACCTTTACGGTCTCTTGTCTTTAGACAACAGGTCCAAGTTGCTCAAAAGCTGGATAAGGCTATCCACTGGATAGCTCTCTATCCAGTACATGGCGCAAGTGCTTTTCCAAACACTTGCCCGCTGGATTGTGTTTTATCCACTGCATAGTGCTATGCAACGTTTGAACAACTGGGGCCAGGCAATTAAACAAAGGCAGCGTGAAGACAGTGACGTAGTAGGCGCGCGCAGATCTATAACCGAGTTGACCAATGGCAGATCGGCAAACTGGAAGTCGTGTTTAGTCCTTTGCGCGCTTTTGTGTTCTTATAAGAAGTCGCGTTGTCTTTGCTAAATCTTCTTATCTTCTTATTCGGGACACTATCTAGGACTGAAAATTAGCATTGGTCCAATAATGCTGTCTTAGACAGAGTTGAATGTCTATCATC